>SJXQ01006025.1:68316-257104 GCA_006408695.1 Aepyceros melampus
CCACCAGCCACTAAGGGCAAAGTGATAAAGGGAAGAGTGATGTTTGGGCTCATAATGTGTCACTAAAATCATTAAAATGACTGTGGTTTATTTTATTCTTTGTTAACATATGTGACTACATTGGAATTATACTCTTCATTTCTGAGTGTGTGTTTTAACTGAAGTAATTTGTCAATTTTTAAACATACCCAAAGTTTCCACATTTCTCCAGGGCATACAGGATGATAATTTTAAAAGCAGGCATCAGAAATTAGCCTGTGACCAAGGCCACAGTCAATGTGGACAAAAATGTGCTGCTAGTATTACAGTAATAGACTGAATACTTTGACATCAACAATATGCTTTCCTTACCACAATGTGTTCCCCTATATTGTTACATCATTATGAGCATGTGTTTAAAACCCACTTACTAAGCTGAGTGCCAAATACTGTATTGTCTAGAACCTCTGCAAGAGTGTAGGTGTTATGAAGTTCACACGTGGTTATTAGACCTTTAACTACTTTTTGCTTGCCAAGCACAGTTAATATACAAAAACAAAATAATAAAGATGATGAAAGTTTAAGTTTGGTTGCCTGCCCTTCTCCACATCCACCTTTGATTTTTTTTTCCAGAAAATTTACTGCCTCCCAAAAGATTCTTACGTTCTTGGAATCAGTTCCAGTAAGGCTAGTTATGTGGTGGTCTAATTCCTTCTTGCGGTGCTCCAAGTTGGCTTTTGATGGTTATTTCAAATAAAATATTTTTTACGGCTTCTCTAATATGTCCATGCAGTAAAAGTCTCAGAATAATCTTGACTCCTCTTTTTGAGATGAGTGAATGCAGCTTTGGGGAAACTGCGGGCAGATTCGGATGGTTATTGACACCATGCAGAAGAACTCATGATAAGCCTGTAATTCAGAAACAGCTACGCATGCAAGCATGTCTGCACACAGTTACTAGCCTTGTGACCAGAAGCCCTGGCAAGAATGGGTGGCAGTCTGGCGACAGTGAAATAGGTATTTGGGGAACACGGCCAGAGGGCTGCTGGCCTGTGGGGTCCCTGGAGTACTCAACCACTTGCAACCACTGTGACGCAAATGTGCTGTCAAACTGAACTCAGGAACACAAAAGAATGGAAGGAATGACAGACAAATGTAGGGAGGAAGGCACATTAAGGGAAAGTGGAAAAGAACAAAGGAAATAAGAGATCAGTGTGGGGAAGACAGAATTTCTCAACATTATCAGCACTCCAGGCGCTCAAAACAGGATTCCCAAGAACGATTTGTCTTGACATTACAAAATGAGACAGCCAATCTCTTACTTACAGTGAGAATCACTTCATTTGTGCCATTCATTAGAGGTGCCAAGAAAACTGTTTATTTGTTCTTATTGAACACGGATTAGCTTGTGGACTGAGACCTGTGACAGTTCTATGTACATTAAAAGCTGAGTTTGATTAGGCTCCTCAGGAAATTGATCATGAGACAGTGCAGAACACTGTATTGTGCAAATGGGTTTCTCATTTCTCATCCAGACCATTTGGATGACAATCATTTTGAAAGCATTTAGAGGTAGAAATAATTACATGTTGCTTTTGTCCTTCAAGCCCAGAAAAATTTGCTTATTTTTGGATACGAGTATATCTGTAGTATTTTAAAAATCATTTAATCTTTGGTTATTTTCTGGGATAGTGAGACTTAGACATTGATATGGAAGTAAACACAGTCTTCACTATAATTTTTGAATTGTTGTTTATAGACATTCGGTGGCTATGAAACAGTTTAATTGGAATTGTTTGGACTTTCTTAAAGGCAAGATTTAAAAAAAAATTGAACTAGAAACCCAGGGACATAACTCTAACTCTGATCTTAGATAAGTCACTATCCACTAGAGATCTTAATGTGAGAAAAGCTAGTTTTCTTTCATATGTATATATATTATATATTTCTTAAATATATATAGGTGTGTATATATATATATATATATATATATCAAAGTTTAGTGTATTTTCGCCAAATTTTTTAGGGTAAAAACAATCTTATGATATTTGCTTTATGTAGTGAAATTTAAAGTAAATAGCTACAATGGATATTTGTGGGACTGTATTTGAAGGAGTTATCACCTTAGTGTAATGTACTTAACCTTTTCCTGCCACTGGTTTGCAAAATTTGCAAAATTATAGAGTAGGATAAAATAATTAACTCAAAATTAAATTAAAAACACAGCTAATTTTAAATTATTGATTTAAAATGTGATATTCTACAAATATTTTTACTGATAATCTTAATAATTTTGTTTCAGAAAAATTTAAATAAACATATAAAAATAATTTCAATGATCTGCTTTTATTTTCACTGTAGTTTACACTTCCAATGAAACTATGTTCAAAGTTTTTATGTTCTACATACATTCACAGGGTATTTTTAATCCTCTAGATAGCCAGTGATGATAAAATAGAAATTATATGAAATTTTATAACAATGTTTAGTGATTCAAATTCTTCTAAATATCACTGGAACTCAATAGAATGACAGGTGGACTAAAATGATTTCATATACAGTCTTTGATATTTCATTGACTGTTAGTGAAGCCTTACACATATTTTTAATTTTATTGTTTTGAATGTGTATTAATGTCAGAGGATGGGACATCTTCTATTAAACAGTTTGTGGCTTGATTTATAGCTTTTAAACATATAGACATATGGTACTCAGGCCTTCATTTGTATTCTAGCCCCAGATGATTGTGCAAATGTTGAGACAGCTTAGATATAGCACAAATCTTACCTTTGCCAGATGTGTGGAAAGTGTTGTTTCTTTATGTTTCTTTCATTAATGTAAGAATCCTGAAAAAAATGCTTTGTAATTTATTTTGAACAGAAATCAATTCATACGATTTTCTAAAATTATAAAATAAATTATTTAAAAGTTGTGTTAAAATTTTTATTTATTTATTTATTGGCTGGCTGGATCTTCATTGCTGCACACTGGTTTCTCTAGTTGTGGCAGGTAGGGGCTACTATCTAGTTGCAATGCATGAGCTTCTCATTTTGATGGCTTCTCTTGTTGCAGAGCACAAGCCCCAGGGCATTCAAGCTTCAGTAGCTGTAGCAAGCCAGCTCAGTAGTTGTGGCTCACAGGCTCTAGAACATGGGATCAGTAGTTGTGGTGCACAGGCTTAGTTGCCCCATGACATGTGAAATCTACCCAGATCAGGGATTGAACTCATGCCCTCTGCATTGTTAGGTGGATTCTTAATCACTGCACCACTTGGGACATTCTGTGAAGTGCTTTTTTTAAAATATGAGAACTTATTTATAATTTCAGTGAATATCATGGGTATTAAGTTTGGAATTATCTAGTTGGACAATAGAGAAAGCAAGAGAATTCCAGAAAAACTTCTACTTCTGTTTCATTGATTACACTAAAGCCTTTGACTGTGTGAAGCACAACAAACTGAAAATTCTTAAAGAGATGGGAATATCAGACCACCTTACTTGCCTCCTGAGAAACCTCTATGTGTGTCAAGAAGCAACAGTTAGAACTTACATGGAAAACTGACTGGTTCCAAATCGGGAAGGGAGTACGTCAAGGCTGTATTTTGTTAACATGCTTCTTTAACTTGTATGCAGAGTACATCAGGTGAAATGGCAGGCTGGATGAATCACAAACTGTGATCAAGATTGCTGAGAGAAGTATTAACAACCTCAGATATGTAAATGATAGTAATCTAATGACAGAAAGTGAAAAGGATCTAAAGAACCTCTTGATGAGTGTAAAAGAGGAGAGTGAAAAAGCTTGCTTAAAACTCAACATTCAAAAAATGAAGATCGTGGCATCCAGTTCCATCACTTCATGACAAATAGAAGGGGAAACAGTTGAAGCAGGGACAGATTTTACTTTCTTGGCCTTCAAAATCACTGTGGATGGTGACTGCTGCCATGAAATTAAAAGATGCCTGCTCCTTGAAGAAAAGCTATGACAACCCTAGACAGCATATTATAAAGCAGAGACATGATTTTGCACCAAAGTCCACCTAGTTAAAGCTATGATTTTTCCAGTAATCATGTATGGATGTGAGAGTTGGATCATAAAGAAGGCTTAGCACTAAAGAATTTATACTTTCAAATTGTGATCTGAAGAAGACTCAAGAGTCCCATGAACTGCAAGGAGATCCAACCAGTCAATCCTAAAGGAAAATAACCCTGAATATGCACTGGAAGGACTGATGCTGAAGCTGAAGCTCCAATACTTTGGCCTCTGGATGCAAAAAACTCTCATTGGAAAAGAAGAAAGATTGAAATGATGCTGGAAAAGATCAAAAGAAAAAGGGAAAGAGGATGGGAGAGGATGAAATGGTTAGATAGGCTCACTGACTCAATGGGAAAGAATTTGAGCAAATTCTAGGAGATAGTGGAGAACCTAGGAGCCTGGCTTGCAGCAGTCCATGGAGTCACTAAGAACAACAGTAATACCACCAATAAAACAGAGATCATGAACAATCATTATTTAACTGATTATTCACTGTTTTTTCTGATTATGCACTTTTTTTTTTTATGAGGGATTCCATATGACATACTATTTCCATCTGAAGAATGAAGATTGAGGCTCTTCACAGAGGGCCTCACTGATGACTCTATCTAATCAGTCATCATTTCTCCCTCTCATCCAATTGTTTGTTCTCCTTGACTCAGTGTTCATGATTCAAGATGTGAGTTGGTCTAATGCTTCCAGAGATGCTTGGTGGGGCAACCATGTTTCAGTGGACATCTTTGGTATCTGACTCAACTGGAAACTCCCTCTTTTTTATACTAATCTCATTTTCTATAGTTTTCTTTTCTCTTGTTTATATACACCCTCAACTTGTCTGCTTGTGAATTGTTCATCTTTACTTTTTAAGAAATCATACTCTCTAACCTTTTACCTGACTTCCTAACCTTCCAAGTTCAAGTAGCCTCACCAGGCATGAAGCTAGGGCAAAAATCTATCAGTGATCTTTATTCTATTGAGATATTATTCATCTCCAATATGCTGCAGGTTTTTTTTTTACTATAAGAACTTTACTGAGATGTAATTCACATATTATAAAATTCACACATTTAAACTGTACAATTAAACAGTGTATTAGTATGACCAAAGATATGTTACATCACATAATCAATGGAAGATTAAATCAGAGTTTATATAGGGATAGCTGACGGAAAAAATTAGAAGCATATTTTCTATTTTACTTATAAATGTCTTGATATAACATCTCCCACCTCTGCAACACACTCACACACACACCCTTTTTTAATTGGATTGGAGAAGACAGCAAGAATGAAATGGAAGCATGATATATTTTAGTCACATATTGTTTTTATATGTTTGAGAAAACAACATTGTTCTACATCTTATGTGACATAAAATATGTCAGTTGAGTATGGATAGAATCCATTGAGCAGTTACAAAATAGAAGAGATCTGGGTGTTAAAGTATCCAGGTTTAAGTTATAATGATCAACGGGAACTCTGTACCTTCAGCTCTGTACCATGGTTGCATCTTTAAATGCATACATACATACATGCATACACACTGCCATTTCTAATATTTTATTCATTCTTTTCCAAATATCAAGTAGTATTTTTAGGGACTTTTATCCTACTCTAAATATTTATTATTCTTTCCAGATACTTTCAAAAACAGCAGAGTTTAAACTAAGTTACATGTATCCCGGGGGTATATAAAGACTTTCTATGTGGTAAGAAGGCAGAAATAATAATTTTAGTGGATAATTTTAATATTCTCAGTTACTGGATCCTCAAAAATTACTCCTAAATTTAATCGTACAAAAAAGATCTTCACGACCCGGATAATCACGATGGTGTGATCATTCATCTAGAGCCAGACATCTGGAATGTGAAGTCAAGTGGGACTTAGAAAGCATCACTATGAACAAAGCTAGTGGAGGTGGTGGAATTCAGTTGAGCTATTTCAAATCCTGAAAGATGATGCTGTGAAAGTGCTGCACTCAATATGCCAGCAAATTTGGAAAACTCAGCAGTGGCCACAGGGCTGGAAAAGTTCAGTTTTTATTCCAATCCCAAAGAAAGGCAATGCAAAAGAATGCTCAAACGACTGCACAATTGCACTCATCCTTCATGCTAGTAAAGTAATGCCCACAATTCTCCAAGCCAGGCTTCAGCAATACGTGAACCATGAACTTCCTGATTTTAAAAGCTGCTTTTAAAAAAGACAGAGGAACCAGAGATCAAATTGCCAATAACCTCTGGATCATGGAAAAAGCAAGAGAGTTCCAGAAAAACATCTATTTCTGCTTTATTGACTACGCCAAAGCCTTTGACTGTGTGGATCACAATCAACTGTAGAAAATTCTGAAAGAGATGGGAATACCAGACCACCTGACCTGCTTCTTGAGAAATCTGTATGCAGGTCAGGAAGCAACAGTTAGAACTGGACATGGAACAACAGACTGGTTCCAAATAGGAAAAGGAGTATGTCAAGGCTGAATATTGTCACCCTGCTTATTTAACTTCTATGCAGAATACATCATGAGAAACGCTGGCCTGGAAGAAACACAAGCTGGAATCAAGATTGTCGGGAGAAATTCAATAATCTCAGATATGCAGATGACACCACCCTTATGGCAGGAAGTGAAAAGGAACTAAAAAGCCTCTTGATGAAAGTGAAAGAGGAGAGTGAAAAAGTTGGCTTAAACCTCAACATTCAGAAAGTGAAGATCATGGCATCTGGCCCCATCACTTCATGGGAAATAGATGGAGAAACAGTGGAAACAGTGGCAGACTTTATTTTTCTGGGGCTCCAAAATCACTGCAGATGGTGATTGCAGCCATGAAATTAAAAGACGCTTACTCCTTGGAAGAAAAGTTATGACCAACCTAGATAGCGTATTCAAAAGCAGAGACATTACTTTGCCAACTAAGGTCTGTCTAGTCAAGGCTATGGTTTTTCCAGTGGTCAGGTACGGATGTGAGTTGGACTGTGAAGAAGGCTGAGTGCCAAAGAATTGATGCTTTTGAACTGTGGTGTTGGAGAAGACTCTTAAGAGTCCCTTGGACTGCAAGGAGATCCAACTAGTTCATTCTAAAGGAGATCAACCCTGGGATTTCTTTGGAAGGAATGATGCTAAAGCTGAAACTCCAGTACTTTGGCTACCTCATGCGAAGAGTTGACTCATTGGAAAAGACTCTGATGCTGGGAGGGATTAGGGGCAGGAGGAGAAGGGGACCACCGAGGATGAGATGGCTGAATGGCATCACCGACTCGATGGACGTGAGTCTGAGTGAACACCGGGAGTTGGTGATGGAGAGGGAGGCCTGGTGTACTGCGATTCACGGAGTCGCAAATAGTTGAAGACTGAGCGACCGAACTGAACTGAACTGAACTGAAATTTAATCTCCTAGAATATATTTCCCTGAGAACTCATCTGTGGTCCAAATATCCCCTTCAAAATCACTCTTCCCTCATTTCTGCACAATAAAGGCACACCCTTCATCAATATTCAGTCTTACCTTACTCAGGAGCATGTATCAATACTTTTGTGGCATCAAATAAAGAGAAATAATTTGAAATAATAGTGAGAGTGATGTGTAAAAATGAGTAACTATAAGAATAGGTAAGAAGTCCTTTTTTCAAATTTGATGGTTTGTAATTCTTTACTTTTAAGAGCGTTCAAGGAAAATGTAATAAAAATTTCAGCCAATTCTTCATTAAAAATATTTTTGATGAAAGATTGCAAGGTGGCTTTTGGCACAAAACTTGGATGAGATATAAAGAATTGATTGATAGTGCACAAGGAAAACTCTTTGTGTTTTTATTTACTTAGTATGTGAAAACAATTTCTCAGCCGGTAAATCTATAAAAGCAAAAAATAAGAATAGAATTTATGCTGTCTAATCTAGCAAAATCTAATATGATTGATAAATGTGTTAACTCATTAGTGAATAAGCCAACACAAATAAAGAGCAGATGCACTTCCAAAAATACTCTTTATGATTGGTTTTTGTTTCAAATTTATATCATTTTGATCAATTATGAGCTAACAATTGGAATGACTTTTTTTTGTTTGTTTTTATTGAGTCTGTCGATTTCTGACTTTTTTTTAAATTGATTTTTATTTTTTAGTTTGTTTTGCTTTACAATACTGTATTCATTCATGTACACTCGTGGAATGACTTTTTAATACAGAAGAACTTTCTTTTTAATAATTAGGGATAAAAAAATTTTTTTAAATTAATTTCAGTATGTACATGTTTTTCTCAAATAAAGGTAAGAGTAATGAGTAAAAGAACTTCAAGCATAAAATTATATGAGATTAAGATAAAACACTATATGTGAACTAGGATGAAAACTGCAGCTCCTGAAAAAAAGAGATAAACCTGAAGACTGTTGAAGACATTGTTTATACTTTTGTAAATATAATAGTATTAAAATTAACAGTGAGTATTGAATCATCATGGTACTTAGACTACAGGAGATACATTAAGAGTATTATAGGGCTGTACTAATTTGCATTCCCACCAACAATGTAAGAGGGTTCCCTTTTCTCCACACCCTCTCCAGCACTTATTGCTTGTTGACTTTTGGATCGCAGCCATTCTAACTGGTGCGAAATGGTGCCTCATCGGGGTTTTGATTTGCATTTCTCTGATAATGAGTGATGTTGAGCATCTTTTCATGTGTTTGTTAGCCATCCATATTAAGTGAAACGAATCGCCAGTCCAGGTTTGATACAGGATGCAGGATGCTTGGGACTGATGCACGAGGATAATCCAGAGAGAGGGTGTGGGGCAAGGAATCTCCACACTGTTCTCCATAGTGGCTGTACTAATTTGCATTCCCACCAACAATGTAAGAGGGTTCCCTTTTCTCCACACCCTCTCCAGCACTTATTGCTTGTTGACTTTTGGATCGCAGCCATTCTAACTGGTGCGAAATGGTGCCTCATCGGGGTTTTGATTTGCATTTCTCTGATAATGAGTGATGTTGAGCATCTTTTCATGTGTTTGTTAGCCATCCATATTAAGTGAAACGAATCGCCAGTCCAGGTTTGATACAGGATGCAGGATGCTTGGGACTGATGCACGAGGATAATCCAGAGAGAGGGTGTGGGGCGGGAGGGGGGAGGTGGGGGTTGGGATTGGGAGTTCATGTACACTCGTGGCTGATTCACATCAATGTATAGCAAAATGAATACAGTATTGCAAAGCAAAACAAACTAAAAAATAAAAATCAATTAAAAAAGAGTATTATAGGGACTTTATTTTAAAAGCTAATATTTACAATATGCTGAAATTTGTATTTTTTGCAACTAATTAAACTTTTATTGCATAATTATCAATATCAACTGTAAAAGTGTGTAGGATGTTATTTTCAATATTCCTTTAGGAGTAAATAAGCAAAAAAGCTTTGGAGACCCTAATGTATGGACTAAATCATCACATATCCTTCAGCCTCTTTTAAAAATAAGAAATGAATGAGCCTGGGTACCTAGCTATCCTCTAGATGTCATGATTTTGTAAAATTATTAAATATTTTCTTTTATGTAATAAAGATATCAATTCCTTTCCTTTAAATGAGATGTTTAGTATTTGATTAAAAATTAACTTTATTATTATTTTGGACTTACTAAGCAAAGTTGTGCTTTAAGATATATCGGTAGTGCCCTTCATATTGAATTAATGGTGCTCTCTGTCCTCAGCACCAGCCACAAATTCTAGGTCATGTTTCATGATGCTTCTCTGGTTCTCCAGAACTCCAAATTCATTGAATTCTATACTTCTACACTTTATATTTTACTAAAATTTATTATTTGATAAGCATTGCAAAGAAAAGGATATTCTAACTTGCTTAAGGGTCCTGGAAAGATGATATTAAAAGTAGTGATAATTATAACAATGTGAAAGTGTGTTAGTAGCTCAGTCGTGTTCAACTCTTTGTGACTCTATGGACTGCAGCCCGCTAGGATCCTCTCTCCATGGAATTCTCCAGGCAGAAATACTGGAGTGGGCTGCCATTTCCTTCTCCAGAGTATTATCCTAACCTAGGGATTGAACCCAAGTCTCCTGCACTGTGGGCAGATTCTTTACCATCTGAGCCACCTGAGAAGCCCAATTAAAACAACAACATCATAAACAACAGTTAGAAAATTAACCCAAGGCTACATGACAACTAAGTAGCAGGGTAATTTGATACCAAAATCTAAACTTTTTTCCTGTTTTTGTTGTTGTTGTCGTTGTTTTTTTGTTTTGTTTTGTTTTTAGTTTTTATTGAATTTACTACAACACTGCTTTTTAAAAATGTTTTGGATTTTTGGCTAGAAGGCATTTGGGATCTTAGCTCCCTGACCAGGGATTGAAACTGTAACCCTTCATTGGAAGGCGAAGTCTTAACCACTGGACCACCAGGGAATTCCCCAAAACCTAAATTCTTAACTGTTATACTAAAGTAGTAGCTACAGTTATTACTAGGATATAATAGTATACATAACTGCCCTTTCAACTTTCTAATCTTCTAAAAACTAAATTTATTAATTCAAGTTTTAAGTGGTTAGGTCATAAAATAGTATAATTAGGAATAGTCAAATCTCATCATCCCTGATGGAGGATCACAGATCTCTCCATTGATGTGGTCCATTTGTCTTCAAAATAGTACTATTGGTCATATAACAGATCAGTGTGGCCAGAACTGAGCAAAGGAGCATGTCTTAAAAGCTTAGAGTTTAAATTCTACAAACTGACACTATATTATATAAAAAAGGTCATCTTTATTAATAAACTGTATTACTGGAAAGACAGAGAAATTAAATATTTTTTCTTGCTGAAAAGTTTCTTTTTTCCTCTTTGCAAGCCTAGTTCCCAAATCGGTCTGAAGTCGGATTTTGCTGTTAACAGTAGTCTTAAATTTAAAATGTCATAGTATGTTTTTTAAAGTTGATTTATGTCAGCTCCAACCATGCCAAGGGGAAAAAAAAAAGATGGCAATCAAATTTTGCACTTGAAGTCCATCATGACTTTTATTACCACCACTCTAAAATATGCTTTAAAAATAGTCATAGGAACTGAAAATACCACTTTATCCTCTGAAACAAATATGACAGAATCAAATAAAATGATTTTTGGTAGCTTTTTGCCTCTAATGAGAGAGTATTTAATCAAGTTGTCCATCCATTGTGTAACACTGCATGTTCTCCAGAAATATCCTTCTTAAAAATATCATTAATTGGTATTATGAAAACATCACAATAGAAAAATAATTCTATAGATATGACAACCATAACATAATATGATTTAGGAAGAAGGTTTCAGGACTATAGTGAAATAAAAGAAAACCAGCCTACATAGGCCAAAATTGGAAGAAGAGAAAAGCTAGAAGCCGACTAATTCAAGATAAGATCAGAAATAGAAAAATAAAAGTTATATTTTTTACTAAGATAAGACAAAAAACAATGGACAAATAGTTTTGAAACTGAATGCTTCTTTCCAGGGTCTTAAGAAATGGGTGATGATTCTATGCAAAAGAAATTGATGATTTCTTGATGATTTCTTGATGAATTGATGATTCTATACAAAAGAAATTGATGATTCTATACAAAATGGAAGACCAAAAAAACAACCTTTTGTGCAATTTTTGCTGAAAATATGTTTAACTCTAGTGTTGACTTGTTTTTCATTGTTCAGTTCAGCTCAGTTCAGTCACTCAGTTGTGTCTGACTCTTTGTGACCCCATAGACTGCAGTATGCCAGGCTTCCCTGTCCATCACCAACTCCTGGAGCCTACTCACCGATGTCCATCACTTTGGTGATGCCATCCAAGCATCTCATCCTCTGTTGTCCTCTTCTCCCACCTTCAATCTTTCCCAGCATCAGGGTCTTTTCAAATGAGTCAGCTCTTCACATCAGGTGGCCAAAGTGTTAGAGTTTCAGCTTCAACATCAGTCCTTCCAATGAACATTCATACTGATTTCCTTTAGGATTGATTGGTTGGATCTCCTTGAAGTCCAAGGGACTCTCAAGAGTCTTCTCCAACACCACAGTTCAAAAGCATCAATTCTCAGTGCTCAGCTTTCTTTATAGTCCATCTGTCACATCCATACATGACTACTGCAAAAACCATAGCTTTAACTAGACGGAACTTTGTTGGCAAAGTAATGTCTCTGCTTTTTAACATGCTGTTTAGATTGGTCATAACTTTCCTTTCAAAGAGTAAGCATCTTTTAATTTCATGACTGCAGTCACCATCTGCAGTGATTTTGGAGCCCAAGAAAATAAAGTCAGCCCCTATTTCTACTGTTTCTCCATCTATTTGCCATGAAGTGATGGGACCAGATGCCATGATCTTCGTTTTCTGAATGTTGAGCTTTAAGCCAACTTTTTCACTCTCCTCTTTCATTTTCATCAACAGGCTCTTTAAGTCTCTTCACTTTCTGCCATAAGGGTGGTGTCATCTGCATATCTAAGGTTGTTGATATTTCTCTTGGCAATCTTGATTCCAGCTTGTGCTTCATCTAGCCCAGCATTTCTCATAATGTACCCTGCATACAAGTTAAATAAGCAAGATGACAATATATAGCCTTGATGTATTCCTTTTCCTATTTGGAATCAGTCTGTTGTTCCATGTCCAGTTCTAACTTTTGCTTTCTGACCCGCATACAGATTTCTCAAGAGGCAGATCAGGTGGTCTGGTATTCCCATCTCTTTCAGAATTTTCCACAGTGTATTGTGATCCACACAGTCAAAGACTTGTTGTTCACTGTAATTTGAAAGAAATCAGTATATACATTGGGCTTTACACATGGAAATTTATGGAGCGGAGTTAAAGGAAATTTCCAAGTGAAGTGCAGCCATCATTCATTCATTCACCCATTTATTTGATATTCCATAATTCACTCAACAAATATATTCATCAATAGGTGGGGGCAGAACAGTGAATAAACAGGTAAAAGTCCTTACTTGTAGGCTGATAGGAGGATACAAATAACAAACAAGTAAACACATAAAACAGCAATAAGGCTCTGTAGAAAGAAAAACAATAAGGAATGGTGATAAAGAGAACGGAAATAATTGCATTGGTAAATGCAATTTAAATAGGATGTTGGGAAGAAAGTTTCACTGAGAAGATGGCATCTGAGTAAGATCTGAAGGTACTAGATGACACCTGTAGATATTAGGCGGGCCAAAAATTCATTCAAGTTTTCCATACCAGCTGATGGAAAAATCTGAGTAAAGTTTTTGGGCAACCCAATATGTAGTCGGAGAGTTGCTCAGGATCAGCAAATGCAAAGA
The DNA here is from genome assembly GCA_006408695.1 of Aepyceros melampus. Lineage (NCBI taxonomy): Eukaryota > Metazoa > Chordata > Mammalia > Artiodactyla > Bovidae > Aepyceros > Aepyceros melampus. The sequence goes on from SJXQ01006025.1 coordinate 81,600, forward strand.
GCTTGAGATAGTGGTGTGCCTGGCATCAGGGCAGGTACCAGAGGTGTATTGTTATTTTTCAGCCACCCAGTTGAATCTGACTCTGAGACACAATGGACTGCAACATGCCAGGCCTCTCTATTCCTCACCATCTCCCAGAGTTTGCCCAAGTTCTGTCCATTGCATCAGTGATGCCATCCAGCCATCTCATCCTTTGACCATCATCTTCTCTTTCTCCTCTCAATCTTTCCCAGCATCAGGAAAATTTCCAGTGAGTTGGATGTTCACATCAGGTGACAAAAATACTAGAGCTTCAGCTTCAGCATCAGTCCTTCCAATGAGTATTCAAGGTTGGTTTCCTTTAAGATTGACTAGCTTCATCTCCTTGCTGTCCAAGGAACTCTCAGAAGTCTTCTCCAGCACCACAGTTTGAAGGCATCAATTCTTTGTCACCTTGCCTTCTTTACAGAACAGCTGTCACAATCTAACATGTCCACTGGGAAGACCATAGCCTTGACTATACAGACCTTTGTCGTCAATGTGATGTCTCTGCTTTTTATCACACTGTCTAGGTTTGTCATCACTTTCCTGCCAAGAAGCAATTGTCTTAGATTTCATGGCTGTAGACACAGTCCACAGTGATTTTAGAGCCCAAGAAGAGGAAATCTGTCACTGCTTCCACCTTTTCCCCTTCTATTTGCCATGAAATAATGGGGTAAAATGCCATAATCTTAGTTTTTCTTATTTTTTAAAAATATTTAGTTGTAAGCCAGACTTTTCACTCTCCTCCTTCACTCTCATCAAGAGATTCTTTAGAGTTATAGAACTTGCCAAAAGGCCCATTCTGGGCAAACAAACTAATAAAATATGTCCTGTTATATGGACTGATGCAGGATTTCAGTCAGGAGCACTCCTAGGTTGTAAGACATCTCAGGCAAATAATTTCTGTGAGCTCTGTCTTTATAAAGAATTTGATTAATTGGTATTACATTTTAGTGGTCCACGCAAGAAGATTTAGAATAATGAATAGATTTATTTAAGTCATTCAGTCATGTCCGACTCTTTGCAACCTCACGGACTATACAGTCCATGGAATTCTCCAGGCCAGAATACTGGAGTGGGAAGCCTTTCCCTTCTCCAGAGTATCTTCCCAACCAGGGATCGAACACAAGTCTCCTGCATTGCAAGCGGATTCTTACCAGCTGAGCCACAAGGGAAGACCAATGAGTAGATATGAGGCGCTTATTTGTTTATTGGGAGCAGTCATTCTGGCTGCAGAAGGGCAGGGGTTACTATTCAGCCTTTCTGTTCCCAGCTCCTGGTACTCAGACCCTTATGAGAGGTACTTTCTACCAGTCTGTTAATTCCATTGCCTGTTCCATTAGCTTGCTGCCTAATCATCATTTCAATCTCTAGCCCTTGGCAAGATTTTGTCCAATTACTGTGCAATTTTATTAGACCAACTGGTGTACTTGAAATAGAGACTTTGGTAAGAAGGTTATTGTAATAATCCGGGAAATGGATGATGGTGATGAGCTGTGTCAAATACTGCTGAGACATCAAAAAACTTGAGGTCTGATGAATGATCATTGGATCATCAGTCTTCCCTGATTGTTCATCTGGAGTAATGAGTGAACACCACCAGAAATAGAAAATTCCTTGCTAAAGTACTCATTCTGTGTTTCCACAGCTCTGCATGTTGCATTGCTGCTTAAGGTAAGCAATGTCTAAAATTTAATATTTAATTCCCTGATAAGTCCATGCACTAGTTTAGTTTTTATCTTCTGAGAACATATCAACATGGAAAACTTTCCTCCATTGAATCTGTTATTAATAGTAAAGGAGAGATTCAATTAAGAATTTGGTGCAAGTAAAACTTAAATTCTCATCTACACTTATAATTCCCTAAGAAACCGATCTATTGCTGTATTTTTGCCAAGGAACACAGAATGAATCGGTGATTTAGGCATTGTGTGTGCATGCTCAGTTGCTCAGCGTGTCCAACTCTTTGTGATCCCACAGATTATAGCCTGCCAGAGTCCTCTGTCCATGGAATTCTCCAGCCAAAAGTATTGGAGAGGGTTGGAATTTTCTTCTTCAGGGGCTTTTCTCAACACAGGGAATGAACTTGTGTCTCTTGAGTCTCTTGCATTGGCCAGCAGATTCTTTACCACTGCGCCACCTGGGAAGCCCCAATTTAGGCATCAGAGCAACTTAGGAATCCACTGGCAATGCAGGAGACACAAAAGGTATAGGTATGATCCCTGGATTGAGAACAATATACAGCATTGATGCACTCCTTTTTCTATTTGGAACCAGTCTGTTGTTCCATGTTCAGTTCTAACTGTTGCTTCCTGACCAGCATACAGATTTCTCAAGAGGCAGGTCAGGTGGTCTGGTATTCCCATCTCTTTCAGAATTTTCCACAGTTTATTGTGATCCACACAGTCAAAGGCTTTGGCATAGTCAATAAAGCAGATAGATGTTTTTCTGGAACTCTCTTGCTTTTTCCACGATCCAGCAGATGTTGGGAATTTGATCTCTGGTTCCTCTGCCTTTTCTAAAAGCAGCTTTTAGAATATCAGGAGGTTCACGGTTCACGTATTGATGAAGCCTAGCTTGGAGAATTTTGAGCATTACTTTACTAGTGTGTGAGACGAGGGCAATTGTGCAGTTGTTTGAGCATTCTTTGGCATTGCCTTTCTTTGGGATTGGAATGAAAACTGACCTTTTCCAGTCCTGTGGCCACTGCTGAGTTTTCCAAATTTGCTGGCATATTGAGTGCCACACTTTCACAGCATCATCTTTCAGGATTTGAAATAGCTCAACTGGAATTCCATCACCTCCACTAGCTTTGTTCATAGTGATGCTTTCTAAGGCCCACTTGACTTCACATTCCAGGATGTCTGACTCTAGATGAGTGATCACTCCATCGTGATCATCCGAGTCGTGAAGATCTTTTTTGTACAGTTCTTCCGTGTATTCTTACCACTTCTTCTTAATATCTTCTGCTTCTGTTAGGTCTATACCATTTCTGTCCTTTATCGAGCCCACCTTTGCATGAAATGTTCCCTTGGTATCTCTAATTTTCTTGAAGAGATCTCTAGTCTTTCCCATTCTGTTCTTGTCCTCTATTTCTTTCCATTGATTGCTGAAGGAGGCTTTCTTATCTCTTCTTGCTATTCTTTGGAACTCTGCATTCAGATGCTTATATCTTTCCTTTTCTCCTTTGCTTTTTGCTCTCTTCTTTTCACAGCTATTTGTAAGGCCTCCCCAGACAAAACTCATTAGTTCAGTTCAGTCATTCAGTCGTGTCTGACTCTTTGTGACCCCATGAATCGCAGCACGCCAGGCCTCCCTGTCCATCACCATCTCCCAGAGTTCACTCAGACTCACGTCCATCGAGTTCGTGATGCCATCCAGCCATCTCATCCTCTGTCATCCTCTTCTCCTCCTGCCCCCAATCCCTCCCAGCATCAGAGTCTTTTCCAATGAGTTAGCTCTTCGCATGAGGTGGCCAAAGTACTGGAGCTTCAGCTTTAGCATCATTCCTTCCAAAGAAATCCCAGGGTTGATCTCCTTCAGAATGGACTGGTTGGATCTCCTTGCAGTGCAAGGGACTCGCAAGAGTCTTCTCCAATGCCACAGTTCAAAAGCATCAATTTTTTGGCACTCAGCCTTCTTCACAGTCCAACTCTCACATCCATACATGACCACAGAAAAAACCATAGCCTTGATAGATAGAGGTAAATAGGCACTTTTATCAGGATGTTTCTGAACATTAGAATGTGGTTAGAGACACTAACTGTGGAATGATTCCCAAGGATAGAAACTTAGAGCTAGGCCTTCCTTATGATAGCAAAAGTATATTCTACATGCAAATAGGGTCATTAAATGGTTTAGATGAACTAATATATGTGAATATTTTACTATTTAAAGTGGTATGACCGTATGTGTGTATATATATATATATATAAATACACGGCATTTTCCAGACTCGTCTGAGATATTTCTGGTAAATGAGGTACAGAAATAAAAATATCGAAGCTCCAGACAGTAGATTTTTCTCTTTATGTTTTATTTTCTTAAAAAATGCTTTAAGAAATTACTTGAGAATTTGGTTCAGGTTATAAGTAAGAAGCAACCAGGGATAAGACCCATCTATGAGTCAGCATGAGTCAGTAATTCAGTAAGCCTGGGAACTGGAAATGAGTTGGAATGCAATAACTTTCTAGTCCTTAAATGTGAATAAAGCTTTTTGACGCCTGGAATTGCAAATGTCTGTGGTTGTCTGTTTGAAGATGATTTTGTAACACAAAGAAATTCAGGGAAAGGCCTTTCAGACAGGACAAAGTGTGGCTGCTCTGTCACATGAAGAGAAATTTTGACTTGAGTAACTCAAACATGATGAAGTAAGAAGTTCTATCGTGTGAAATCCGGGAGCATCCATAACTAATGAAAGCTTGGATTGCTGGAAATGAAATTTGAAACAAGCCATTTCAAGGACGGATGCCAAAAAATCTAACATTATAAAACAACTAGGACTTTCAAGTTTTTTTTAACACTGTAAGATAAAGAGGGGTCCCCATTTATTGAAGGAAGTAGCTAAATTTTATTTCATCCATGTCTTCAAATCTATAGATGGTAGGTTCTGTGGTGATGATGGTAAGATCTCTAAGTAAGTGGCTTGTGAATTGCTGTTGTAGGAAAGCAAACAAACAGCAAACAATTACTCACTGCCAACCACTGAGCTAATTAACTTAGACATGGAAACAGGGATATTGAGAAGTTGTACATTTTAAGCAGCAGTGATACTCTGCTGCTGCTGCTGCTAAGTCACTTCAGTCGTGTCCAACTCTGTGCCCCATAGATGGCAGCCCACCAGGCTCCTCCGTCCATGGGATTTTCCAGGAAAGAGTACTGAAGTGGGGTGCCATCACCTTCTCCAAGTGACACTCTAAGTGATTATAAAAACAGAATAGCATAGTCAGAGATGAATCAGAATGGGCTGTAGCATCATCCGGAAAGGATACCTCCTGTAGCCAACCAGTAGAGCCTTGGTATCTAGTGAAAGTCCCTCAGTTGTATCTAACTCTTTGTGACCCCATAGACTATACAGTGCATGGAATTCTCCAGGGCAGAATACTAGAGTGGGTAGCCATTCACTTCTCCAGGGGATCTTCCCAACCCAGGGATTAAACCCAGGTCTCCCGCGTTGCAGGTGGATTCTTTACCAGCTGAGCCACAAAGGAAGCCCCAAGTAGAGCCCTACTTGTAAGTAATTATGAATCTCAGTCCTGATTACAAGTAAATTCATCGAACAAGTTAATGATATGAGTGAGACCTTAGTTTCAACCTAGTTAGCTGAGTAACTCTCCCTGTCACATATTTTTTTTAAATGTGGGGATTTGATTGTTACTATCTAACCAACTATTTGGAAAAAAATACAAATTGCTGAGATTGTTAAGAAATAGTCTTAAAAATTTTCAAACAATGCTATTGTTCAGTCCCTAAGTCCTATCTGACTCTTTGTGACCCCATGGACTGCAGCATGCCAGGGTCCCCTGTCCTTCACTAACTCCTGGAGTTTGCTCAAATTCATGTCCACTGAGTTGGTGATACTTCTTTTGCCTTCAGTCTTTCCCAGTGATAAGCAAATTAATTTCAGTAAGGGCTTCCCAGGCTCTTACTGTGGTACAGTGGTAAAGAATCTGCCTGCCAAAGCAAGAGACATGGGTTCAATCCCTGGGTCAGGAAGATCCCTTGAAGAAGGAAATGGCAAACCACTCCAGTATTCTTGCCAGGGATATTTCATGGACAGAGGAGCCTGGCGGGCTAGAGTCCATGGGGTCACCTAAGAGTCAGGTGTGACTTAATGACCAAACAACAACAAAGGGTAGATGATAATTGACTAAGTCAATTATTTCTCAAGAGCTTTGTAAGGGTATGAAAGTGAAAGTGAAAGTGAAGTCGCTCAGTCGTGTCAGACTCTTTGCAACCCCATGGGCTGAAGCCTACCAGGCTCCTCCCACCATGGGATTCTCCAGGCAAGAGTACTGGAGTGGGTTGCCATTTCCTTCTCCAAGGGATCTTCCCGAAATTGCTACTTATTTGATTTTAGTAAAAAAACCTAAAAGTGGCTGAGTTTGTGGAATATATTAAGGAACCTCACCTAGTATATACACTTTCCTATGACTTTGAGTAGTATTCTGTGACTGAGCGACTTCACTTTCACTTTTCACTTTCATGCATTGGAGAAGGAAATGACAACCCACTCCAGTGTTCTTGCCTGGAAAATCCCAGGGATGAGGAGCCTGGTGGGAAGCCATCTCTGGGGTCGCACAGAGTCGGACATGACTGAAGCGACCTAGCAGCAGCAGCAGCAGCAGCAGCAGCTGCTGTGGCTTGCACTTTGTGCTTGGTTAGTGTGATAAAATCAGCATTGCTGATTCCTTATTTATAGTGCTGTAATTTTAAAACCAGCAAATTGGAATTACTGATGTGGCAGCTGATATTTTACCACACTTCTAAATCATACTGTTGGCTGTAAATTAGTTAGATGATCCTGGATGCATTCCCAAGTGCCTTCAGACCCACTTGTGTGGTAGGCCAGTGCTAAGTAAACAAAAGCTTCACAATAAACTGTGTATCTGAATAGGTAGTTGAAAGTAAATGCTATGGAGAAAAATTTATAAGTAGGAGACCTTTTTCAAACTATTATTTTCAATCAGAATTATCATATTAGATAACATGAAAGGCTTTTGATTTTCATACAATTCACATACAAATTATCCAGGATCTAGTTCTTTAAACATTTTTTCATTCTTATAGAATATATAGAAATAAAATGGATTCAAAACAGGCAAAGTTCTGTTTTGCAAGATGAAGAGTTCTGGAGATTGGTTGTACAACCATGAGGATGTACTGACCACTGAAATGCCCATTTAAAAAAGAATTAAGATGGTAAATTCATGTTATGTATATTTTACCAAAAAGTTCTAAAATGCTGAAAGAAAATGGGCAAAAGACAAGCAAAAACCTATGATATGTGCTTGGGAACTGCTAACTCACTTCACTCATGAAAGGTCTAGCAAACTTCAAATATATCTTTAGTCTTGTAACTTTCTAATCAGCTGTCTTTGAAGGACCCACAGTAACTTATCTCCTGTAGACTGGGTATATGAAGGCAGAAGCTTTTGTTTATTTTGTTCGGTGCTATATCCCCATTGCCTGGAACAGTGTATGACATGGAGCACACAACAAACGAGATCACATTTCTTATTTTCTATGTTAACTTATCTTCTAAGAGCTAAAGAAAAAAGTCATAATGAAACGAATCGCCGGTCTAGGTTTGATGCAGGATGCAGGATGCTTGGGACTGATGCACGGGGATAATCCAGAGAGATGGTGTGAGGCGGGAGGGGGGAGGGGGGGTCGGGATTGGGAGTTCATGTACACTCGTGGCTGATTCATGTCAATGGATAGCAAAATGAATACAATATGGTAAAGCAAAACAAACTAAAAAATAAAAATTAATTAAAAAAATTATTTGTAGAAACAACTTGAGGCTTAAATAAAAGCTTCATTCTAACTGAAAAAAGAAAAAGAAAAAGAAAAAATCCACGAGGATAAATTTTTTATGACCCTCAATTCTAGAGGCAATGTATTCTAAAGCTCTGATTTTGAATATAATATACAGTCCATTTCACAATATTGTTTATGCAACCATATTTTACAATCCCACAACACTATCTCCTAAACATACCTCACACGTTTTACTGCTCTCTGGAAATTTAGCAGATGTATTGAGCACAGAATTTTGGATTCCAGCAAAGCGACTGAACTGAACTGAACTGAAGTTATACCTTCCAGCTTTTCTTTTTAGCAAGAGTCCTCATAATGTTTATAAACCAATGAATATCAGGAACCCTCAAGAGGGAAATTATAACATACTGTGCTTCCCAAACACTTTTAGTCACAGAACACTGTGAGTGTGTGCATGTGTAAAGTAGCTGTTAAATATTTCCTGGAAAGAATGTTCTCCAGCCCAGCATTCATTCCAAAGAATAGAGTTTGGAAATTAACCCTCAAAGAGGGTTGATTCCGGTTGATTCTAAGTCAGTGGAACTATCTGTTGGTTGGAACCATATTAAGTTTCCACTTGGTTAATGTGGCCCAGGTGTCCTGTTGCATGAGCTAATTAGTTTTAATATTTACAGAATCTCCAAGAAATTCGTAAATCCGCTTTATTAATTTAGCCTCTGACACTGAGATATGTGTAAAGAAGTAGTGTTCTCAGTACCATTCACTTTCAGACCACACTCAGCCTCTTTTCTGCTACTTTTTATCAAGCTCTCCACTATTCAGCTCTAAAGATCAACAGAGTGTTTTTCTAATATAAAGCAATTCATTTTATTTTTTTATTAACAGTTCTTTAGTTTATTTGCAGCATAATATTTTTGCAAGCACCTAACTCATCCAATAAGACAAGAAAAAATACAGTATATGAAACATCAATTATGTATACAATATGTTCTTTAAATTATTGTCACATTTTGCAGATGTAAAGTTTTAGTAACATTTTAAAATTAAAAGCAATTCACTTTCATTTTTCCAACGTGAGACAATGTTTTTCAATTCAGGAGCAGGTAGAAAAGCATTTTATTTTTTGAGTCATGTTTTTATATTATATTTAAAATCCATCTCACAAAGATTTAGACATATATATTCTTTTTTTCTAGTTGATATATATTTATAAACTGCTTAAGTTGATGTTTTATTATAAGATATTACTGAAATATATGATGAACACAATTTATATGGAGCAACCAACTCCAAAACAATTTTTTGGTAGAGATAAGAATCCTTTCTGTCTTATTTTAAAACAGTAAATATATTTGATTATTTGCATAAACTAGGATGTAGTTGCAATTGTGATACTTTAATTATGATGGTGTTGGTAAAAAACATTATTGATAATTTGAAATCACCAAAGAGATTTTGTCTATTTATTCTCATCTAATATTTGCAATTTTCCTGCAAGGTAGATATTTTTATAAAATGCAAAATGATACTGAGAATCAAAGAAGTTAAGTCACTTGCTTATGTTTCTATAGTTAGTAAGATGAGCTAAAACTTAAATCTAAATTTATCACATCCAGTTTTGAGTCTTCTTTCATTAGATGACAACTAGTTGTGTTCTTGCTAAAAAGTATATATAATTCAAACAATTCAGCAAGTTTTTGAATGATAAATTCTTAGGAAAGGAACTGCTGAATTAAAAGACACATACGTTAAGTATGTTAGTGTAAATTGTCAAAATCTTTCCGAAGGCTGAGCCAATTACATTTTTACACAGGAGTTTCTGCAGACAATTCATGCATAATTAATATTAAAAAATTAATACATTCTTTTTTCCAGTAGTTTTGATTTCTTAAGTATGAATTACTTTGAGAACTTTCTAATGTTTTTATAGACATGTATAGTTTTTTTTTAATAAAATACTTTTATTTTACCCTTCTTTAGAAAAACTGTTAGTTTTTTTCTTATTGATTTGTAAAAACTCATAGTACCTAAAGAAAATTATCCTTAATTTACTGGCATATAAATTAGTGTGGAACCAAATTTATCCTTATGACAGCACTCTTCTCACACTTGTGTTCCAATATATTTTCTTTAGTGGTAGAGGAGTGGAGTGCTGGCTAACATACTGGGAATTCAACACAACCCATGGTCTATTTTTTCTATGCCTTACTCTGTCTGTAGCTTATTTGCTCTATTTCCCATAAGATTCTCTTTTATGTCAAAATATGGATATGCTCATGGGACAGTGTCACACATCCAAAAGTCATCTGTTGTGAAAGTCACAGAAGAAAGTTTGAGAAATATTTATCTAGCATATCATCCCATTTCTAATGAGTAGAGTGGTGGAAGTAAATAGGTAGGAGGGGAAGTAAACCCATGTTCAGGGACAGGGGTGACTCACTAAGAGTCATGGGGTTAATGAGCATCAAGGCCAAGGACTAAGACCCTCTTAGAACCCTTACTTTCCTACCCCCATTCTCTTTTGATGCATGAATTCTACTGCCCTGGCATTCCATTTCTTTTTCAGATCCAAGCAAAGAAAAACAGCATCCTAAGAAGCTCTGCAACATTCTTGATATGGTTTCCCATAAAACCCCCCTGACAATTAGCTAATATGAAGCATTCACATGAGTTTATTTGGGAATTGGCCGCTGCTGTGTTTTCACTGTTGCTGCTGCTGAAATAGTTTGAGTCTGAAATCATTATGGCTGTGGTTACATTTCCTTGGCCAAAGGACATTGTGAAAGACTCCATCACCACAGAAACAGATGAATATTCCTCTGCTCATACTGGAAAAAAAGTGAATTGGTACAGCAGCTCCAGCTACTTCATGGGAGGCCTCTAGCCATGACTCAGGCTCGTGAGTTGATGTCCCCAAATAAGATGATCCATTTCCTCTCCTGTCAGTCCACGTGGCTGCTTGCAGGATCCTTGTACACTGACCAGTTTCTTTGATTTAAAAAGTTATTTTTCCACCAACTGTTTTCCAGGTGTCTGTTAGCTTTAGTAAAGGAAGGATGGCCCCATTATCCTATCTGGAAAATGAAGCTACTCTCTTAAAGCTAATAATTAGTGTCTGACTTTTGAGTCATAATTTTTTCCTTTAATGTTTCAAAATAATAAATCTAAGTATAGGAAATTTGAAAAATACAAACAAAAATCCAAAGAAACCACCTTCTATGCCAGCATCCCAACATTAAATCTGTCAACATTGTAGTGAGTAGCTTCTTTCCTAAGAATTTATGCCTCATGGCTTTTTAAAGGTTTGATTTAACTAAAGGAAAACATAAAAGAATACAAGATCAATTAATTTTATATACTCAGATGATATAGAGTATTTTCATTTGATCAAACATTCATCTCTATGGTATGAAAAACTCAGAAATATGTAATGTAAGAGTGTGGCTAATAGGCTGATTTCAGAAAGCTGGTCATAAAACTGGCTTCTTGGTTAACCTAGTGGTGAATTTTTCTGTAAAAAAGAAATAACTAAGCACTTTAGCTTTACTTTGCCCATCTCCAAAATGGGGTTTTATGACTCCTAAATTATTTTTTAAATTTATACTTTTATGATTCTTCTCAAAGGCACACATAGGGAAATCGTTCAACCCAATTGTGTGAGAAACAAAACTAGTTACAAACTTTTAATTTACCATCTCAGAAACAGGAACAACATCAGATTGGTAGTTATTTTTAGTTACAGATGTATTTTGGTTTTTGGAGAAAGCAAGAAAATAACTCTTCCTTTGCAAGAATTCTGTCTGTTGTGTAGTTTAACATTTTCCTTTTAAATTTGATTACAGTTTTGAAAGACTTCTGGTATTTATCAAGAGGTATCTTTCTTTTTCTTGTAAATAATTGTCTCATTATTTTAATTAAAGAACATGAATTCTTTATGGAAATCCAAACAAATCCAAAAAAGTACAAAGCAGACGTAAAAATATCTCCAATTCCATTACCACAAAATAACTAGTATTAGCATTTGGTCAACATCATTACAAATACCATCTGGACATTTATATTGAGAAAACTATGAACAAAAATGCTAAGAAAAAGGTGGAAAGGAAGCATGATAAATTTGCATAGTATGTAATCCCAGCTTTCTATATAGGATCACTTTTATAGTATTATGTTCATTCTACATGTACAATTTTAATACAATTTTAAACGTACTTGAAAGCAATAGAAAAAATAAGGAAACTGAATTTGAAGTGAAGGGTATACTGAACTTCACTCAGATCACTATTTCTTCAACTTGAAAAATAGAGGAAACAATTATGAAGACTATGAGAATGCTATAATCAATTCCCTGGTGGCTCAGACATTAAAGAATCTGCCTGAGATGTAGAGATCTGCATTCGATCCCTGGGTCAGGACGATCCCCTGGAGAAAGGAAGAGCTACACATTCCAGTATTCTTGCCCGAAGAATTCCATGGACAGAGGAGTCTGGTGGGCTACAATCCATGGGGTGGCAAAGAGTCGGACACGACTAAATGGCTAACACTTTCACTTTTTCACTTATTGTTTTTAATTTTTTTTTTAAATTTCTGCAGACACAATTCTTACAGTTGTTTAATATTTGCTGTATGTCTAATTAATTCAGTGATCATCACCAATTCTTTCCCCAAAGCCTCTATACGTGCCTGGGTTGTGCTCTTGCTGTGCTCAGTTGCTTAGTCGGGTCCGACTCTTTACGACTCTATGAATTGTACCCCACCAGGCTCCTCTGTCCATGGGAATCTCCAGGCAAGAATGCTAGAGTGGGTTGCCATGCCTTCCTCCTTCCTCCATGGCATCTTCCCGACCCAGGGAATGAGCCCACGTCTCTTACATGTCTCCTGCATTGGCAGGCCGCTCTTTACCACTACTGCCACCTATTTCAGGCTACAGACAACATTGTTTTATGAAGATACAAAGCCAGCATGACTAGGCACAGACAACAGAATACAAAAGTTACAGTTGAAGGAATATATCCAGTATGGAGTCAGGTTTGTCTTTCTCTGTTACAATTTCATTTCCTTTTCTAGCTGTTTTTTGTTTGTTTGTTTGTTTAGTACATTGAATTTCATTAAGATGAATATTCTGAATTCTTTGTCAAGCAGTTCTCAGATATTCATTTCTTCAGGGTCAGTTATTGAAGCTTTGGTAGTTTCCTTTGGTGGTGTCAGATCTGCCTGATTCCTTATGATTTTTGCATTAGTTTCTGTGCATTTGCAGATGGGTCTTCTCCTCTAGCCTCTATCAGAAGTTGAGTGGAACTGTTGACTTGTTCCCTGCCCCAGTGGACTGTAGGATGTGCTCCACAGTTGCCTGGCACCTCTAGCAAGGCTTCCTGATTTGATGGGGCTGGAGGCTACGCTCATCATCTGGGAGGTACAGAGAACTTGCTTCTTTGTCCAGCTGGCTCTAGAATTGGCTCTGCATCCATGAGGGCCACTGAACAGGGATCCAAACTGACCAGAACTACCCATCGAACTCCCTAACTTTGCAAACATAGGGATACAAGTGTAAATTCTCAATAATTTACTGAAGAATTTTCTAAGTGTCAATTCTAAGAAAATTTAGCAACAGAATCATACTGTTCAGAATGAACAAACAGTACTGGAGCTTCAGTTTTAGCATCATTCCTTCCAAAGAAATCCCAGGGTTGATCTCCTTCAGAATGGACTGATTGGATCTCCTTGCAGTCCAAGGGACTCTCAAGAGTCTTCTCCAACACCACAGTTCAAAAGCATCAATTCTTCTGTGCTCAGCCTTCTTCACAGTTCAACTCTCACATCCATACATGACCACAGGAAAAACCATAGCCTTGACTAGACGGACCTTAGTCGGCAAAGTAATGTCTCTGCTTTTGAATATGCTGTCTAGGTTGGTCATAACTTTTCTTCCAAGGAGTAAGCATCTTTTAATTTCATGGCTGCAGTCACCATCTGCAGTGATTTTTGAGCCCAGAAAAATAAAATCTGACACTGTTTCTACTGTTTCATTCTGAAGGAGATCAACCCTGGGATTTCTTTGGAAGGAATGATGCTAAAACTGAAGCTCCAGTACTTTGGCCACCTTATGCGAAGAGTTGACTCATTGGAAAAGACCCTGATGCTGGGAGGGATTGGGGGCAGGAGGAGAAGGGGACGACCGAGGATGAGATGGCTGGATGGCATCAACCAGTCCATTCTGAGGGAGATCAACCCTGGGATTTCTTTGGAAGGAATGATGCTAAAACTGAAGCTCCAGTACTTTGGCCACCTTATGCGAAGAGTTGACTCATTGGAAAAGACCCTGATGCTGGGAGGGATTGGGGGCAGGAGGAGAAGGGGACAACCGAGGATGAGATGGCTGGATGGCATCACGGACTCAATGGACGTGAGTCTGGGTGAACTCCGGGAGTTGGTGATGGACAGGGAGGCCTGGCGTACTGCGATTCATGGGGTCGCAAAGAGTCGGACATGAGTGACTGAACTGAACTGAACTGATCTAGGTTGGTCATAACTTTTCTTCCAAGGAGTAAGCGTCTTTTAATTTCATGGCTGCAGTCACCATCTGCAGTGATTTTGGAGCCCCCCAAAATAAAATCTGACACTGTTTCCACTGTTTCCCCTCTATTTCCCATGAAGTAATGGGGCCAGATGCCATGATCTTCGTTTTCTGAATGTTGAGCTTTAAGCCAACTTTTTCACTCTCCTCTTTCACTTTCATCAAGAGGCTCTTTAGTTGGTGTCATCTGCATATCTGAGGTTATTGATATTTCTCCTGGTAATTTGATTCCAACTTGTGCTTCATCCAGTCTGGCATTTCACCTGATGTACTCTGTATATAAATTAAATAAGCAGGGTGACAACATACAGCCTTGATGTACTTCTTCCCCAATTTTGTACCAGTCCATTGTTCCACGTCTGGTTCTATTGTTTCTTGACCTGCATACATGTTTTACAGGAGGCAGGTAAGGTGGTCTGGCATTCCCATGTTTTTCAGAATTTTCCACAGTTTGTTGTGATCCACACAATCAAAGGCTTTAGCATAGTAAATGAAGCAGATGTTTTTCTGAAATTCTCTTTCTTTTTCTATGATCCAACAGATGTTGGCAATTTGATCTCTGGTTCCTCTGCCTTTTCTAAATCCAGCTTGTACATCCTTGTACCTCTGGAAGTTCTGAGTTCACAAAGTTTTAAAAGTTTGTGTCCCTCATTAACTACATATGTTATTTCCCAGAGCTTCACCAACAGTCTGTTATGAGACTTTTGTATTTTTGCTCAGATGATCAGTGAAAAGTAATACATCTATAAGTGAAAGTGAAGCTTGCTCAATAGTTGCAACTCTTTGCAAACCCATGGCCCACCAGGTTCCTCTGTCCATGGGATTTTTCAGGCCAAAATACTGGGGTGGGAAGCCATTTCCTTCTCCAGGAGATATTCCTGATCCAGGGATTGAACCTGGGTTTCCTCCATTGCAGGCAGACTATTTACCATCTGAACCACCAGGGAAGTCCAGATATATCTTTAGTATAGTTTTAATTAATACACATCTTGTTTTGGGTGTATTTGTGCATATTTTCATATATGTTTATAGGTCATTTATATTTTTTTTTGTTGTTTACTTAACTATTGGGTTCTTTGTATTATTTCCAGTTTCAGAAAACTCTTTATATATTATGGAGATTCCTATAGCACATTCTCAACTCACTGTTGGAATTTTCTGTTATTGAGGCAGATCCATATCTACAGTGGGCATTAAGTTTAAGAACCATTGAGTTAGTCGTCATCCGTGTATCTCTACTATATGTGTATGTGAGCACGAGTTTAATGCACATACTAATATAACTACCATATGTGATGCTGATCTTTCCATCATGAGACTGCAAATATGAGCATAGTTGCATTTTCTCTCCTATCACAGCGTGACTCCTTCTTCATCTCATTGTTGAGTTTTCTCCCTGTGCTACATGGTGCACTGTGGGAGTGCTGACTCCCATGTGCTAGATAATAACCTTGCCAGAGGGTATATATACTTACCATACAGTCCTGGTAGGACAAAGGCAAGTTCTGCCCAAAGTAATTTCACCCATTATCCTAAAAGGCAGAAACTGACTTCAATCTCATAAATAACATTATTTCTATGATTAAAAAATTATTTGTATTTACAAGGGGAAATATGATGCTCACACAAACACAAATATGAATGCACACACACATATGATGGCTAGAAATTGTATGTGCAGTTCTCTATCACCTATAATCTATTTTTACATTTATATATCCATTCAAAAACTGAAGGTCATGGCATCCAGTCTCAACACTTGTGGCAAATAGATGGGGAAACAATAGGAACAGTGACAGGCTTTATTTTCTTGGGCTCCAAAATCACTGTAGATGGTGACTGCAGCCATGAAATTAAAAGACACTTACTGCTTGGAAGAAAAGCTATGACCAACCTAGACAGCATATTAAAAAGCAGAGACATCACTTTACTGACAAATGTCTGTATAGTCAAAGCTATTGTTTTTCCAGTAGTCATGTACGGATATGAGAGTTGGACTATAAAGACAGCTGAGCATTGAAGAATTGATGCTTTTGTGGTGTTGGAGAAGACTCTTGAGAGTCCCTTGGACTACAAGGAGATCAAACCAGTCCGTCCTAAAGGAAATCGTCCTGAATATTCACTGGAAGAACTGATGTTGAAGCTGAAGCTCCAGTACTTTAGCCATGGGATGAGAAGAGCTGACTCATTTGAAAAGACCCAGACGCTGGGAAAGATTGAAGGCAGGAGGAGACAGAGACGACAGAGGATGAGATGGTTGGATAGCATCTCTGGCTTGAAGGACATGAGTTTGAGCAAGCTCCAAGAGTTGGTGATGAAAAGGGAAGCCTGGAGTGCTGCAGTCCACGGAGTCTCAAAGTGTCAGATACAACTGAATAACTGAATTGAAAATGAGAACACAGTTAAATAAGGACCTAATAGAGGTTAAAGTAAAAAAGCATCTACTTTTCCTCGTTATTTTCCTTTAAAATCATGAACTTATCCGTGATACAGACTCACAGACATACAGAACAGATTTGTCATTGCCAAGGGGAAGGGGGACGCAAGAGGGATGGACTGGGAGTTTAGGATTAGCAGATCAAAACTATTATATATAGGCTGGAGAAACACAAGGTCCTACTGTATAGCAAAGAAAACTATATTCAATACCTGGTAATAAACCATAATGAAAACGAATATGAAAAAAATTATAAATGGGTCTTGCCAGGTGTCTCAGCAGTAAAGAATCACCATGCCAATGCAGGAGACATGGGTTCAGTCACTGGATCGGGAAGATCCCCTGGAAAAGGAAATAGCAACCCACTCCAGTACTACTGCCTGGGAAGTCCCATGGAAAGAGAAGCCTGGCAGGCTACAGTCTATGGGGCCGCAAAAGGGTCACACGATTTAGTGACTAAACAAAAACAACAACATAACTGAATCATTTTGCTGTATAGCAGAAAATGAACACAAAATTGTAAATCAATTATACTTCAATAAAATAAATTTTTGAAAATATGCAGGAGGAGGAATCTTCTTTGGCTGGTACTCTGAACCTTAGAGCTGATGCTCTTATGTGTATATAATATACACATAAATAGAAAAATTGGCATTTCTAAGTATTAAATAAACACTAGATTATTAAACAAATACCCTGAGAAAACTGGTTAACAATTTAGAAAAAAAAAGGGAGACCCTTACTTCACAACATGCTACAGAATAAAATTACAAATTGAGAAAGGAAATGTAATGTAATAAACCAAAAATAAATAAATAAATAAAACCACTTAAAAGGATTAGTTGAAAAGTTATGTAAATATTTACCTTATTCAAGCCTGGGAAAGGTCATTCTCTGGGAAAAACAAAGTATAAAAAGTCAAGTCATTAAATTTATTACATGAAAATTAATATATTCTACATTCCAAAAGGCCATAAAATTGATAAGCTATCTGAGAAAATGTATTTGCAAAGAAATAGATAGATATCTTTCTGGAAAATAATTTTAAAAATAGCGTTCTCAAGAAAAATTGCACTTTTGATCATGTTTAGAAAATGCTTAATGATGCAGGAAAATGCTAATGATTTATTATCAATTAAAACTGTATAGAGAACTGATTGACAGAAACACCTTATGAAATGTTCATGGTCATTAGCTTTGCGTGATGGGATTATATAAGATTTTTATGTGTTCATACTTTTCTGAATTGCCTCAATTTTCTTTTATACTAAAAAAGTTACATTTTTTAAAATTCAAAATTCTGCAAAAAATAACCACAATTATTTATTTTCACTAAATCCATTTCAGAGAATGGTATGGGGAGCTATTTGAATAATGTATGTAATCTGCTTTTGTAGAAAGATTATTGTTAGAAATGTTCATGTTTGTCCTATTGAAAATGTGGACTTTGTCCTATTTTGAATAGTCTTTTGAATAGTCTTTGTCCTATTTCAAAATGGCCACCTGATGCGAAGAAGTGAGTGAGACTCATTTTATTTCAAAAAGGCTGTATTTGAAACACCAAAAGAAATGTCCTTTTCATTACAGGGGACTGGAATGCAAAAGTAGGAAGTCAAGAAACACCTGGGGTAACAGGCAAATTTGGCCTTGGAGTACAGAATGAAGCAAGGCAAAGGCTAACAGAGTTTTGCTAAGAGAACACTGGTCATAGAAAAACCATCTTCCAACAACACAAGATAAAACTCTACACATGGACATCACCAGATGGTCAATACCAAAATCAGATTGATTATATTCTTTGCAGCCAAAGATGGAGAAGCGCTATACAGTCAGCAAAAACAAGACTGGGAGCTGACTGTGGCTCAGAACATGAACTCCTTATTGCCAAATTCAGACTTAAATTGAAGAAAGTAACAAAAACCACTAGACGATTCAGGTATGACCTAAGTCAAATCCATTACAATTATACAGTGGAAGTGAGAAATAGATTTAAGGGACTAGATCTGATAGACAGAGTGCCTGAAAAACTATAGATACAGGTTCATGACATTGTATAGGAGATAGGGATCAAAACCATCCTCAAGAAAAAGAAAAGCAAAAAAGCAAAATGGCTGTCTGAGGAGGCCTTACAAATAGCTGCGAAAAGAAGAGAAGCAAAAAGCAAAGGACAAAAGGAAAGATATATCCATTTGAATGCAGAGTTCCAAAGAATAGCAAGGAGAGATAAGAAAGCCTTCCTCAGTGATCAGTACAAAGAAATAGAGGAAAAGAATAAGATGAGAAAGACTAGAGATCTCTTCAAGAAAATTAGAGATACCAAGGGAATATTTCATGCAAAGATGGGCATAATAAAGGACAGAAATGGTATGGACCTAACAGAAGCAGAAGATACTAAGAAGAGGTAGCAAAAATACACAGAAGAATTATAAAAAAAAAGATCTTCAAGACCCAGATAATCATGATGGTGTGATCACTGACCTAGAGCCAGACATCTTGGAATGCAAAGTCAAGTGAGCCTTAGGAAGCATCACTATGAAAAAGCTAGTGGAGGTGATGGAATTCCAGTTGAACTATTTCAAATCCTCAAAGATGATGCTGTGAAAACTAAGATCATGGCATCTGGTCCCATCACTTCATGGCAAATAGATGGAGTAACATTGGAAACAGTGACAAACTTTATTTTGGGGGGCTCCAAAATCACTGCAGATGGTGACTGCAGCCATGAAATTAAAAGACACTTACTCCTTGGAAGAAAAGTTCTGACCAACCTAGATAGCATGTTAAGAAGCAGAGACATTACTTTGCCAATGAAGGTTCATCTAGTCAAAGCTATGGGTTTTCCAGTAGTCTTGTATGGATGTGAGAATTGGACTATAAAGAAAGCTGAGTGCTGAAGAATTGATGCTTTTGAACTGTGGTGTTGGAGAAGACTCTTGAATGTCCCTTGGACTGCAAGGAGATCCAACCAGTCCATCCTAAAGGAAATCAGTCTTAAATATTCATTGGAAAGACTGATGTTGAAGCTAAAGCTCCAATATTTTGGCCACCTGATGAGAAGAAGTGAGTCATTGGAAAAGACCCTGATGCTGGGAAAGTTTGAAGGTGGAAGGAAAAGGGGACGACAGAGAATGAGATGGCTAGATGGCATCACTGACCTGATGTCCTAAGTTTGAGTAGGCTCCTGGAGTTGGTGATGGCCAGGAGGCCTGGCATGTTGCAGTCCATGGGGTCACAAAGAGTCAGACGTGTCTGAGCGACTGAACTGCACTGTATTTTAAAAGTTTGTTTGCATACTTAACATTGTATATCCTATTATCATTTTGTAAGTTTAAAAAATGTCACAAGTGGGATAAACAACACAGTAGTTTATGATTGCCTAGACTCCATCACTGGTTGTGTGTCTTTGGGTGTATCATTTGCCTTTCTGCCTTTTAGCTTATTTCCCAGATGGCGCTAGTGGTAAAGAACCCTCCTGT
Organism: Aepyceros melampus; assembly: GCA_006408695.1. NCBI lineage: Eukaryota > Metazoa > Chordata > Mammalia > Artiodactyla > Bovidae > Aepyceros > Aepyceros melampus. The sequence continues at coordinate 101,611 of SJXQ01006025.1, forward strand.
CAATGCAGGAGATGGAGTAGACACAGGTTCCATCCCTGGGAGGGAAGATGCCCTGGAGGAGGGCGTGGCAAACCAGTCCAGCATTCTTGCCTGGAGAATCCCCATGGACAGAGGAGCCTGGCTGCCTATAGTCCATTGGGTCGCAAAGAGTCAGACATGACTGAAGTGGCTTAGCATGCATGCATTCTACACCCGAGGTTTAAGTTTTAAACTTAAGTAATGTCTAGGCATGTCAGGGAGCCTCTTGGCTTGGGAACGATGAATGCATGCTAAGTCACTTCAGTTGTGTCCTACCTTTGTGACCCCATGGGCTGTAGCTAGCCAGGCTCCTCTGTTCATCGGGATTCTCCAGGCAAGAAAGAGAAGGGGTTGCCATGCCCTCCTCCAGGGGATCTTGGACCCAGAGATCGAATCTGTGTCTCCTCTGTCTTCTGCATTGGTAGGAGAGTTCTTTACCATAGAGCCACCTGGGAAGCCCTTGACATGGGAAGCTAGAAGTCTATTTGCATGGAACAAAGGAGACCATTTAGGCCATAATATCCTAATACTGGGCTGCCCAGGTGATGCTAGTGGTAAAGAAACCACCTGCCAGTGTAAGAAACAAGTAAGACATGCAGGCTCAATCCCTGTTGGAGGAGGGGAAGGCACAGCAACCCACTCCAGTATTCTTGCCTGGAGAATCCCATGGACAGAGGAGCCTAGTGGGCTACAGTCCGTTGGGTTGCGAAGAGCTGGATACGACTGACTTGGCATGCATGCGAATCCTATTATTAGCAGGGAGTCAGGTGGAGCAGGAATGCCTTTTAATCAAGTTTTAACCATGCACGTAGAGAGTGAGTCTAAAAACACATAATTTCTCTTATTTGAATTTGTTTCTGGCTTATTCTTGTGATTTAAGAAAATAATAAGTAAAAATCATGAAAACAATTTTAGTAAAACTTCCAAAAGGTAAGAGAGTGTAAACTGCCTTACTAAGGAACACAATTGTTATCCTATCACTTGGGGCTTCTGTGGAGCTCTGTAAAGTCAGGATGAGTGACGATGCCTGACAGAAGAGGAGAGAGTGGCAGCAATGCCCAAAGACATGCATTGATTAGACTCCCTCATGGGTCTTCCCAGAAAAACTTTAAAAGGAAGGACTTTTGCTTAAGGTTGGAAAGATGTACCATCCTTGGGGCAAGAAGAAGTAACAACGAGTCATAATTTTGAGGCACAAACAAGATAAAGTGGGAGACCTGTGGAAAATACAGACTCTTATACTGTGTATTTGCTCAATTCAGACACAACATGACCAACCAGAAAGAAGGAGAACAAAGCTCAGTCTTTGGACTGGCTCTTCAATTTCTGTTTTCTCTTGCGGGAACCATAACTCTTCACCTTTAATGCTCTGTGAGGCAGTGTTAAAGGAGGTAAGAATATACAATGGAGTAAAGACAATCTCTTTAACAAGTGGTGCTGGGAAAACTGGTCAACCACTTGTAAAAGAATGAAACTAGATCACTTTCTAACACCACACACAAAAATAAACTCAAAATGGATTAAAGACCTAAACATAAGAACAGAAACTATAAAACTCCTAGAGGAGAACATAGGCAAAACACTCTCCGACATAAACCACAGCAGGATCCTCTATGATCCACCTCCCAGAATACTGGAAACAAAAGCAAAAATAAACAAATGGGACCTAATTAAAATTAAAAGCTTCTGCACAACAAAGGAAACTATAAGCAAGGTGAAAAGACAGCCTTCTGAATGGGAGAAAATAATAGCAAATGAAGCAACTGACAAACAACTAATCTCAAAAATATACAAGCAGCTTATGCAGCTCAACTCCAGAAAAATAAATGACCCAATCAAAAAATGGGCCAAAGAACTAAATAGACATTTCTCCAAAGAAGACATACGAATGGCTAACAAACACATGAAAAGATGCTCAACATCACTCATTATCAGAGAAATGCAAATCAAAACCACAATGAGGTACCATTTCACACCAGTCAGAATGGCTGCGATCCAAAAGTCAACAAGCAATAAATGCTGGAGAGGGTGTGGAGAAAAGGGAACCCTCTTACACTGTTGGTGGGAATGCAAATTAGTACAGCCACTATGGAGAACAGTGTGGAGATTCCTTAAAAAATTGCAAATAGAACTGCCTTATGATCCAGCGATCCCACTGCTGGGCATACACACCGAGGAAACCAGAATTGAAAGAGACACGTGTACCCCAATGTTCATTGCGGCACTGTTTATAATAGCCAGGACATGGAAGCAACCTAGATGTCCATCAGCAGATGAATGGATAAGAAAGCTGTGGTACATATACACAATGGAGTATTACTCAGCCATTAAAAAGAATACATCTGAATCAGTTCTAATGAGATGGATGAAACTGGAGCCGATTATACAGAGTGAAGTAAGCCAGAAAGAAAAACACCAATATAGTATACTAACACATATATATGGAATTTAGAAACATGGTAATGATAACCCTGTATGCAAGATAGCAAAAGAGATACAGATGAATAGAATGGACTTTTGGGCTCTGAGGGAGAGGGAGAGGGTGGGAGGATTTGGGAGAATGGCACTGAAACATGTGTACAATCATGTAAGAAATGAATCGCCAGTCTATGTTTGATGCAGGATGCAGGATGCTTGGGACTGGTGCACGGGGATGATCCAGAGAGTTGATATGGGGTGGGAGGTGGGGGAGGGGTGGTTCAGGATTGGGAACTCATGTACACCCGTGGCAGATTCATGTCAATGTATGGCAAAACCAATACAGTATTGTAAAGTAAAACAAAGTAAAAATTAAAAAATAAATAAATAAATAAATAAAAGATTAAAGAAAAACAACAGGAAAGAATTTTAAAAACTAAAACAGGACCAAATTTAAAATCTGTGTTTAATTCATAATATTTCCATATGTGTAAACAAACTCATATATAATTGATGTATATTGGGTTATATTAAACATACTATTTGGCAGCTTCATTTTTGCACCCAGTGCTATTCATTGACTATTTCCTGGAAGACATACTCCATTCAATGTAGAGGTTGCATAGTATTTCACTGTATGGAAAGATCATGCTTATTTAACCAGGCATGTACTGATGGAGATTCATCATTCTATAAGTTTTTCTTGAGTATCTGCTATGTAATAGACAACTGTGCTGAACATTGTGGCTCTGCGGTGAGCAGAGTGGAGATTTTTTTCTGTGTAAAGAGTATAGGGCCTGGTGCAGAGCTTCCAAATAGATGTGCAGAGACATGAAATGATGAGCCAGGAGATGTTGATCTGATCTGCCCTTGCAGTAGTTGGGCAGTGGCCAAGAGAGCAGGAAAGAACTGGATTCTGTTGCCTCTCCCTGTCTGAAGCTCCTCTGAGGAGGGCAGTGATTAATGAGGCAGTCTGTGGTCTTTGAAGGCTGGGAGCAGAATGAGTGACCTGAGCATGTGATGTCCCATTACATCATGGTGCAAAGCTCAAGGAGGTGCTCTCAGCTGTCACCTGCTGAGTTCACCATGGTCACCCATTGTGACCCCGAGCTTGTGAGACCTGTTGGAGGAGTTTGTAGTCCAGGTGCCCAGGAACATGTGGCAAGATGCGATCAAATGGAAAGGAGGCCAGGTGAGTTAACCTGGCAATAGCAGCTCCAAGTACCATCCTTTATTTCTGGTTCCACACATCAGGAAATTCTGTCCACTTCCTCTTGATGAGACTTTTGAGCATTGGGTTCAGGGACTGCAGCACGACTGCTCTAACAATGCCTGCTCATTCTGCAAGTTAGCGCATCCATTCTTGCCTGCAGAATCTCAGGGACAGAGGAGCCTAGTGGGCTGCTATCTATGGGGTTGCACAGAGTCGGACATGACTGAAGCAACTTAGCAGCAGCAGCAATATTTTGAAATGCTTGATATGAAAACAGTCTAATCAGGTTAAAAATCATTAGCATTCTTAAGCAAGAAATTTCTAAGTGTCACTTTTTGAGAGATTGAGAGGAAAATGTGTTTGACTCCTTAAGTATAAATTCATCTCTCATGTACTGATGCAAAGAATCACCTTCACAAGGATAAGTTCATATTCAATTTTTAAAATTCTAATTAAAAAAATTAGAAAGTATTTTATTTTGCTCAACAATTAATACCCCCCTTGTTTTGAATTGATGCTTTTGAACTGTGGTGTTGGAGAAGACTCTTGAGAGTCCCTTGGACTGCAAGGAGATCCATCGTCCATCCTGAAGAAGATCAGTCCTGGCTGTTCATTGGAAGGACTGATGCTGAAGTTAAAACTCCAATACTTTGGCCACCTCATGCGAAGAGTTGACTCATTGGAAAAGACCCTGATGCAGGGAGGGATTGGGGGCAGGAAGAGAAGGGGATGACAGAGGATGAGATGGCTGGATGGCATCACCAACTCTGAGTCTGAGTGAACTCCGGGAGTTGGTGATGGACAAGGAGGCCTGGCATGCTGCAATTCATGGGGTCGCAGAGCTGGACATGACTGAACGACTGAACTGAACTGAACTGTTTTGAATTATGCTTTTCTTGTTATAAATATGTGGTATAAAAGTAATAATATTTTCACCCAATTCCAGCCAGAAAGCAGTTAAATACCCTTGATTTTACTCCAGTGTCACATGCAAATATTATCAGTCTTTGTTTCGTTCGTGCTGGGAAATGATACAGGCTAGGAAGCACTGGTTAATCGCTACTTCTTGAACTAACTGTGGTAAAGGACAATTTTTTTGAAGAATTTCCACTCTCAATGCTTTTTTACTTCTGTGACAAATAAAATGAGCATCAATACAAATCACAGAAACATCTTTTTAAATCTACCTCCCAGGATAATGTAAATAAAGCAAAAATAAACAAATGGGACCTACTTAAACTCAAAAACTGTTGCACAGGAAAGGAGACAATAAACAAAAGACAACTTATAGAGTGCGAGAAAATATTTACAAATTATGTGGCAGATAAAGTATTAGTCTCCAAAAGTTACAAACAGTTTATGACACTTAACAGTATTAAAACAAACAAAATACATTAAAAAATGGGCAGAAGACCTGAACAGACATTTCTCTAAAGAGAATATATAGATGGCAAATAAGCACATGAAAAGATGCTCAACATCAATAGCTATTAGAGAAACGGAAATCAAAACTACAATGAGATAAAAGCTCACACTGGTCAGAATGGCTATTATAAAAAAATCAAACAACAAATGATGGAGAGGGTATGGAGGGAAGGGAACCCTTCTGCACTGTTGGTAGGAAGGGAAATTGGTACAGTAACTATAGAGAATGGTATGGAGGTTTCTTAAAAAACTAAAAATAGAGCTACCATATGACCTTGCATTACCACTCCTGGGCATATATACAGAGAACAACAGCCTGAAAAGACACATGCACCCCAATATTCATTGCAGCACTATTTACAGTAGCCAGGACATGCAAGCAACCTAAATGTCCATCAACATCCACTCCATAGAGGAATGGATAAAGAAGATGTGGATATATAGTTGTATATAAATGTATATGTAATGTATATATATAAATGTATGTAAATATATATGCACATATATAAAGAAATATTTCTCAGCCATTAAAAAGGATGAAATAATGCCATCTGCAGCAACATGGATGGACCTAGAGAGTTTCATACTGAGTAAGTCAGAGAAGGAGAAATATCATATAACATCCATTATATGTGGAATCCAAAAAGAAATGATACAAAGGAACTTATAAAAGAGAAAAACTCACAGACTTAGAAAATGAACTCATGGTTGAAGGGGGGAAGGGATAGTTAAGGACTTTGGGAAGGTCATGTACACACTGCTATATTTAAAATGGAAAACTGACAAAAATATAGCACATGGAACTCTGCTCATGTTATGTGCCAGCCTGGATGGAAGGGGCGTTTGGGGGAAAATGGATACATGTATATGTATGACTGAGTCCCTTCACTATTCACCTGAAGCGATCACAACATTGTTAATTGGCTATACCTCAATACAAAATGTTTTTGGTGTTAAAAATTAAATTAAAAATATAAAATGGAAAAAAAATGAATGTCAAAAATAAATGACTAAAAAAGTAAAGGAAAAAAGCCATAAAATACAAGCTTCTTTTTAAAAATCATTAAGTTCGACAGATACGACATCGTCTTGGCAAACTGCTACGAAAGTTTAACATGTGTTGGTCACTCAGCCGTGTTTGACTTTTTGCGACTTTATGGACTGTAGACTACCAGGCTCCTCTGTTCATGGAATTCTCCAGGCAAGAATACTGAGGTGGGTAGCCAGTCCCTTTTCCATAGGATCTTCCTGGCCCAGGGATCGAACCTGGGTCTCTTGCATTGCAGGCAGATTCTTTACCATCTGAGTCACCAGGGAAACCTTGTAAGTTTAATGCTTACTCTCAATTCCTTACCCTATCAGACTCACTAAAAACCAAGTTGCATAATAACATTAGAAAGCAGATCATACTTTTTAAGTTTTTAAAATTTTAAAAAATTTATTTATTTTTAATTAGAGGATAATTGCTTTACAATATTGTGTTCATTTCTGCCATAAATCAGCATGAGTCAGCCATAGGTATACATGTATCGCCTTTCTCTTGAGCTTTCCTCCCACCTCCATCCCACCCATTCCTCTAGGTTGTCACAGAGTACTTGGCGTGTGCTCCGTGAGTCATACAGCAAACTCCCACTGACTATTATTTTATGTATGGTAATATATACATTTCCATGCTATTTTCTCAATTTCTTCCACTTTCTCCTTCCCTCACTGTTTCCACAAGTCTGCTCTCTTGTCTGTGACTTCATTGCTACCCTGAAAATAGGTTCATCAGTACCACCTGTCTAGAGCCCATATATATAAATTAATATTTGATATTTGTTTTTCTGACTTCATGCTGTATAATAGGCTCTAGGTTCATCCACCTCATTAGAATGGACTCAAATGCATTTCTTTTTATGACTAACATTTCATTATATATATGTACCAATTGTTGATGGACATCTAGATTGCTGACCTAATCCCCTCAATTAAGTCTCACTCTCTTCCCTGGTGGCTCAGTTGGTAAAGAATCTGCCTGCAGTTCAGGAGACCCTGGTTCAATTCCTGGATTGGGAAGATCCCCTGGAGAAGGGAACAGATATCCACTCCAGTATTCTGGCCTGGAGAATTCCACGGACTGTATAGTCTGTGGGGTCACAAAGAGTCAGACACAACTGAGCAACTTTCATTCTATCACTGGCTCTAATAGTCCTGTTTAGAGTAAGCCTCATTCTTCTTGAAGTTCACCACTCCTTTGCTTCAAACCACACCAAAGATAGTCTCTGAAACACTGACAAGCAGGACCTTAAACAGAGAGTGTGGTTGGTAACTTAACCCCTTCATTCATTCAGTAAACTCGAGCCTCATTCTGTGCTTGTCTCTTGAGTGAAGAGTTTTAGGTTTCGGGGAAATAGGAACTATGAAATTTGCCCTGTGGCCATCTAGAAACTTAAGGAAGGGACTTTCCTTGGGGTACAGTGGATAAGAGTTTGCCTGACAATAAGGGACATGAGTTCAGTCCCTGGTCTGGGAAGATGCCACATGCCATGGAGCAGCTAAAGCCCACCTGCCACAACTATTGGAGCCCACAAGATCTAGGGTCTGTGAGCCACAAGTACTGAGCCCGAATACTGCAGCTACAGAAGCCCATGCACCCAGAGCCCGTGCTCTGCAGCAAGAGAAGCCACTACAATGAGAATCCTGTACAACCACAACAAAGAGTTGCCCCTACTCTCCACACCTAGAGGAATCCTGAACACAGCAGCAAAGATTCATGCAATCATAAATAAATAGATACATACATAATTGTTTAAAAAAGAAAGAAACTTATAGAAGACTTAAAAATATACTACTGAAATGTCAGGGAGGCTGTATGACATGATGACTAAGAGCTGCTTGGGCTTCAGAGTAGGACAGAGCTTTTAGGCTTCACTCTGCCACTTACCAAACCTTTTTGTCAGTTTTATCTGTACCATGGGGTTGTCAGGCTAATGCATGTAGTAAGCACTCATGAAAGATTAGATATTGGTATTTGAGAAAAATTATAAGAGAGCACATGACGTACAAATACTTTCCATTTGCACTGGACTTTACAGGTATGCTATGGTTATTGTTTAAGAGTTGGTTAATTAAACCAACTCTTGCCATAATCATTTGGCAACATGTCAAATCATGTTATCAGATGGTCAGTTATACACTTTAAACTTACACACTGTTACATCTCAGTAGAGATGTAAAACATTACATCTCAACAGAGTTGAAAAAAAGTTTGTTAATCAGATGAATCTGGAGATGAAGCCACACCCTAGTAATTAAGGAGCAGAAGCATCTCACTGGAGGAAGAAATCATTTGGTGTCAGTAATCAGTAAGAGCGGTGTATCTTCAGATCAGAATCTAGAGCTGAATAGACAGGTTCAAGGTTGACTGGTAAGGTTTATCCATTCATTTATCTCTTAAGTAGTTTTTGAGCCCTCTTCTGCTATGCATGGCATGAGAGTGCTTCTCTTTGACCATGGAGGTGACAGTGGGACTGAGAGGAGGCACCCTCCTGGCAGAGTGGACTTGAGACCTAAAGAGCAAAGAGCCTGTGACATGGTGCTTACAAGGCTCTAGGGCTGGAATTTGCTATCTGAGCCAAGGGCTGGCTGAAGTGGGATCAGAACTCCTGTGTTGGGTCAGCTGAACTATTTTTGTACTTTTTTTCACTTATATTTATATTCCAGTTTCCCTCCCTTGGTGTTTAGCTAAGTCTTTTAAAAGTGCTCTAGGTTCAATGCAGGATGCTTGGGACTGATGCACGGGGATAATCCAGAGAGATGGTGTGGGGCGGGAGGGGGGAGGTGGGGGTCGGGATTGGGAGTTCATGTACACCCATGGCTGATTCATGTCGATGTATAGCAAAATGTAAATGTATTGTAAAGCAAAACAAACTAAAAAATAAAAATTAATTAAAAAAAAAGTGCTGTGCAAAGGAAAATGAGGAACGCATTTGTGGCCATCTAGAAATGGCAACCCACTCCAGTACTCTTGCCTGGAAAATCCCATGGATGGAGGAGTCTGGTGGGCTACAGTCCATGGGGTCGCTAAGAGTCGGACACGACTAAGCAACTTCACTTTCACTTTTCACTTTCATGCATTGGAGAAGGAAATGGCAACCCACTCCAGTGTTCTTGCCTGGAGAATCCCAGGGACGGGGGAGCCTGGTGAGCTGCTGTCTATGGGGTCGCACAGAGTTGGACACGACTGAAGCGACCCTTGGAGGGCATTTTGGAAACGTATCTTTAGTGGAGACCATGATTAGGAGAAATTTGTTTTTCCAGTACTCATGTACAAATATAAGACTTGGACCATAAGAAAGGCTAAGTGCCAAAGAATTGATGCTTTCAAATTGTGACGCTGGAGAAGACTCTTGAGAGTCCCTTGGACTTCAAGGAGATCAAACCTGTCAATCCCAAAGGAAATCAACCCTGAATATTCACTGAAAGGACTGATGCTGAAGCTGAAGCTCTAATACTTTGATCACCTGATGTGAATAGCTGACTCAATGGAAAAGACCCTGATGCTGGAAAAGGTTGAGGGCAGGATGAGAAGGGGACGACAGAGGATGAGATGATTGGATGGCAGCACCAACTCAATGGACATGAATTTGAGCAAGTTCTGGGAGATAGTGAAGGATGAGGAAGCCTGGCATGCTGCAGTCCATGGGGTCACAAAGAGTCAGACTCGACTGAGCAAATGAACAACAACAATGAAGAATTCAGAGCAATGATAGTAAAGATGATCCAAAATCTCAAAAATAAAATGGAGAAAATGAAAGAATCAACTAATATATTTAACAAGGACCCAGAAGAAAGAATAAACAGAGATGAACAATATGATTACTGAAATTGAAAGTGGACCACACTTTGAATAACTCTGATCTGTTAGCATTTGGTTCAAATTGTGGGCTATTACAAGTTCTGAAGGAGATCAACCTGGGATTTCTTTCGAAGGAATGATGCTAAAGCTGAAAGCCCAGTACTTTGACCACCTCATGCAGAGAATTGACTCATTGGAAAAGACTTTGATGCTGGGAGGGATTGGGGGCAGGAGGAGAAGGGGACGACCGAGGATGAGATGGCTGGATGGCATCACTGACTCGGTGGAAGCGAGTCTGAGTGAATTCTGGGAGTTGGTGATGGACAGGGAGGCCTGGCGTGCTGCGATTCATGGGGTTGCAAAGAGTCAGACACAACTGAGCGACTGGTCTGAACTGAACTGAACTGCAATTTAAATAGTTAAGTGTACAATTTAGTACAATTTTCTGATTATTTGCTTACAATAAATTCTTAGAAATGGAAGACTAGTCTTTTAAAATTTCTTTCTTAGATTATATATATCAATTTTTTAAACTGAAAGTATGATATTTCTTGATACTATACATATGACTACAAGTCAGCATTTCTGTTGTTAGTTTTAAGTATCAGTAGAATATGCATACTTTCTTCAAAATTACATATCCCGGCATAGCCAAAGCAATTTTGGAAAAGAATAAAGGGAAAGTGATCAGTCTTTCCAATGTTAAGATTACTGTCATCAAGACAGTGTGCTACTGGTCAAGGGATAGAGACATTGATTGAATAGAAATGTATCATCCACACATATATGTTCAATTAACTTTTGACAAAAAGCAAAAGCAAGCGAAGAAGGGATTGGTTTTTCCATAAATGATGTTGAAGCTATGGAAAAATATATAAGGAAAATCTGAACCTAACCTACAACTCACATTTTATAAAAAATATTATCTTAAAAATAGATCATGAACCTAAATATGAAACAGAAAACTATAAAAACTTCTAAAAAAAACCATGGGAGAAAATTTTTAGGACCTATTATTAGGCAAAGAGCTCTCAGAGATTACACTAAAGTAAACAATAAGATCCTGCTGTATAGCAAGAGAACTAGATTCAATATCCTGGGATAAACCATAAGGAAAAAAAAAACAAGAATGTATATTGTGTATAACTGAGTCATTTTATTATACAGCACAAATTAACATATTATAAATCAACCATGCTTCAATAAAAATAAAGAAAATATTGATAGATTGAAGTTTATCAAAGTTAAAAATTCATACTGTGAAAGACTCATTAATAGGATGAAAAGGCAAATTATGAGATTGGAAAATATTTGCAAATTACACACACATAAAAGCACTTGTGTTTAGAATATATGAAGAACTCTGAGAATATATAAAGAACTAAATGAATATATAAAGAACTAGAATATATGAAGAACTAAAGAGAATATATAGATGAAAAATAAGCACATGAAAAGATATTAAACATTATTTCAGGGTTCAAATCTGAGTGTGAAAAAGGCAGAGTTTACCAGCAGTTCTATAAGAAGAAGCTCTGAAAAATATTATCATCATCAACATTGTAATTATTATTCTTAGTCATTAGAGAAATGCAAGTTAACACTGAAAGGAAATACCACAATACACCTATCAGAATAGCTATTTTTTAATGTTAACCTTAAATGTTGGAGAATGTACAAAGAAACTTTATTATTCATTTATTACCTTCAAGAGTGTAAAGTGGTGCAGCCACTCTGAAAAAAGAGTTTGGCAGTTACTTTCAATATGAAAAATAAAGTTACCACAAGACTGGGACATGTATCACAGAGAAAACTTTTAAAAAGTTTATGCAGAAGTGTATACATGAAAGTTAATAGCAACTTTTATTTTTCACCCTAATGACCAAGAACTGGGAGACCCTCAGATGGTCCTTCAGTGGGTACATTTAAATCAAGGATTATTGCTGTTGTTGTTCAGTGATTCAGTCGTGTCCAACTTTTTGCACCCTATGGCCTGCAGCACACCAGGCTCCTCTGTCCTCCACCATCTCCCAGAGTTTGCTCAAAGTTTGCTCAGAGTTTGTCCATTGAGTTGATGATGTCATCTAACCATCTCATCCACTGCCCCCCTCTTCTCTTCCTGCCCTCAATCTTTCTTTTCCAGCATCAGGATCTTTTCCGTGAGTCAAATCTTTGCATCAGGTGGTCAAAGCATTGGAGCTTCAGCAACAGTCCTTCCAAAGAATATTCAGAGTTGATTTCTTTATGGAATACTATTCAAAAGTAAGAAATAAAAAAGAGCTACTGATACAGACAACAACTTGGCAGAGCCTCAAAAAAATTAGGCTAAGTAAGAAGTCAATTTCAAAAGAATACATACTTTTATTCTATTCAGAAACCACTTATATAATATTTATGAAGTGACATGATTATACATATAGAAATATAGAAATTAGTGGTTGCTAGGGGTTAGGCAGGGGCATCAGGATGGCCTGAAAGTGGCTATAAAAGAGGAGGACAAAGGAATCTTGTGGCAATGATATAGTTAAGTATCTACATTGCCTTGATGGTTACATAGAGCTGCACACATAATAAAACAGCAGGAAAATACAGGTACACACACTAACATATACAGAAGTACATTTATGATTGGCAATATAAAAATAAGGATTTTGGATTGTATCTGTCAATTTCTGATGTTGATGTTGTATTATAGTTGCTGCTGCTGCTGCTGCTTCTGCTGCTAAGTCACTTCAGTCGTGACTGACTGTGCAACCCCATAGACAGCAGCCCATGAGGCTCCCTCATCCCTGGGATTCTCCAGGCAAGAACATTGGAGTGGGCTGCCATTTCCTTCTCCAGTATTATAGTTAGGCAAGACATTAACAATAGGGTAGACATTGAAAGTTATATATATAATCATTTTTACAATTACCATTCTGTTTTAATGACTCATTAAAGCATTTGGAGAAAAGCATCATGTAATAATCTGAGAAGAGGTTGAGAAGATTTTTAAAACAAAAGAGAAAGAACTCAGCATTTACCAATATAAACTATATGTACATTGACATCTCAGTTTTATATCTTTATTTTATGGTAAAGAAAAATCAAAGAAAATAAATAGGGGCCTGGTAATAGAAATTCCAGGCAGACTGGTGAGTTGGCACTCAGCTAGTGAAAGTGTGCAGCATTCTTTGGTATAGGGCACTGTCCAAGTTCATGGCATTATTATGTCTATGACTCCAAAAGCCTTATTGGGTAAAGGCAAGAGCACTTTCTATAAACATCCTGTTTTACCCAAATGGTTTCCTAGAATTATAATGAAAAAATGATAGTGAAATATTAAAAAGATAAGCACCAAGTAAGGAGATGCTTTTGAAATGATGCCTGGGAATATTTATACTTTAGTCATTCAGATTTGAAAGAATTCTTACAGCCCATTGGTGATAAAAGTATTGTTATGATGGAATCACCAGCCCACCAGATAGTTCCTCCTTTCTGGTATGTTGTTCCTGGAGTTGGTTAAAAGTCTAAGACCTTCCCTGCCTGATGTGTATTGAGACTAATTAGAAAAGTGATTCCAAAGGATACTTGAGAGAAAAAAGAAAACGAATTGACGGTGAGGGGAAAGGGAATGGTTCAAGTGAGAAAAACAAAAAACAACAACAAAACCAAGGAAATCTGTGGCCTCATGTCAGTTTGTCAGATAGAACATAACTCATGGCTACAATTTCTCATCCTGCGTATTCTCAAAGACAGAAGACAGAGAATAGGAGTCAGGTCCTGCCATAAGAAAATCCATGTGGGAGATCTCCATTTCAGGCATCCTGAGTGTGCAACCCACCCATAACATCAGGGATGGAATGGCATGTGTAGGTTGTAGGGAAGGAATGGGGGATGGGAATCTATCAGTGTTTTCCTTGGATCCATAATTAAGTCTAACAGTAGAATTTTTGCTAATTAACTTATATAATGACAATAGATATTCAGAGTCATAACTTTTACTAAATAGAGTTGATTTTTCATAATTTTAAATTAAGCTCTTTGGAGGTTTTATATTCTATGGGAATTAGGTATCACACTGATGGTCTTCCCAGGTGGTGGTAGTGACAAAGAACCCACCTGCCAAAGCAGGAGATTTAAGTGACCCAGGTTTGGTCCCTGTGTCACGTAGATCCCCTGGAGGAGGGCATGGCAACCCACTCCAGTATTTCTGTCTAGAGATCCCATGGACAGAGGAACCTGGTGGGCTACAATCCATAGGGTCTCACAGAGTCGGACACGACTGAAGTGACTTAGCATAGCATGGCATTACTCTGAAGTCGATTATGATGTTAGAAATGCAAACCACTAAGAAAATAACTCAAAAACTATAGCTAAAACATTCTGCTGAGGAGAAAGTTGATACTCTGAAATATTTTAAACACAAAAAAGGCAGTAAGGAAAAAGGAATATTAAAGACTATAGACAGAAACAAAGAGTAAACTGACGGGCATTAATCCAACTATGTTGATAAGTGAAACACAAGTAAATAAACACTCCAATCAACAGACAGAGATGCGGTTACTGCTGTCTATGAGAGACAGATTTAAGTTCAAAGATACAGACTGGCTGAAGCAAAAGAATGAAAAAATATATACCATACAGCAATACCCATAAAAGAGCCAGAATAGCCACATTAATATCAGTCAAAATAGACTTTAAGACAAGAAATATTTCTAGATAAAGAGAGATCTGTGTTTTAGTACTAAAAGGATCAACATACCAGGAAGATATAACAACTGTAACAATGATAAAGGTATATATACACTTCCAAATCCCAGCAGGGCTGAGAAGGCAATGTTTTGGGCTTCCCAGGTAGTTCAGTAGTAAAGAATCCACCTGCCAATGCAGGAGATGCAAGAGACTCATCTTCCACCCCTGCATCAGGGAGATTCCCAGGAATGGGAAATGGCAACCCACTCCAGCATTCTTGCCTGGAAAATTCTCATGGGGTTGGAAAATTCTCATGGGGTCACAAAGAGTCAAACACGATTGAGCACACGCACAAACACACCACACACACACACACACACACACACACACACTTCAAAAGAGAGCCATGATATATATGAAGCAAAATCTTAACATTCAAAGAAGAAATAGACAAAAAATGTATAGATTGAGATTTCACTACTTCTATTTAATAATTATCACAATGAAAAACAATGTTAGGCTATAGACTTGTGAACCCTATTAACATATATGAACACATCACGAAATGACTGAAGAATACACACTCCTGTTAAGAACATGAGAAAAGATTCCTCAGGGTAGACTATATGTTAATACATAAGCAGAAGGAATGAAATCCTGCAAAATATGCTCTATGAAAATAAGAACTTAAATTACTAATAAAGAAAAGATATCTGAGAGATTCCTAAATATATATACATTAAAAAACAAAATTCTAAATAGCTCATGACTCAAAGAAAATATAAATAAGTAAATCAAAAATATCTTAAAATGAACACTAAAAAGGTATGTAATGCTACTAATACAGTGTTTAGAGGAAAATTTTAAACTATAACTGCTTATATTAGAAAGAAATATGTAAAATCAATAATCTTTCACTTCAAGAATTTAGAAAAAGTAGAGTAAATCAAACACATAGTAAGAAGGGAAGGAAATAATAAAAAATAGAGCAGAATTTAATTACATAGAGGTAAATAGAGAAAAAATCAATTAACCAAAATAAAGTCTTAGTAAAACTCAACATAATTGATATTCTAGCTAGACTGATTAAGAAAAAAAAAAGGTGAGAAGACATGAACTATCAAAATCAGGAATGAAAGAGGGGAATCAATTCACATACTACAGAAGGTATTATAAGAGAAGACTATAACTTTATGCCAACAAAATAGACAATTTAAATAAAGTAGAAAATTTGTTGTCACACACAGATATATAAACTTTATTAATTGTGGATATTGCTATAAATTTTCTAAATGTCAGACTGATGCATATCCTGCTATAGACAGTGATAACATGGTTTGTCGTATTCTTCTTCAGTATTCTGTACATTGTAAATACATAGCCAGAATCTATGCTTAATGAGTGTATCTAAACCACCATTCTTTTTGAGTCATGGTGTCATGTTCAGTAGGTTACACTGTCAGCCTCAATTAGCTCTTTCATGTGGCTAATCCCAAATCCAGTTTGGCTGATATTCCACTAGAGAAAAGGTTCTAGTTCTTGCTCCCTATGAGTTGGAAAAGATCAGTCAATTTATCTCCTTAACATTTTCTTCTCCTTTTTCACCTCAAATTTAGAGGCAGGAATATGGAGTAAAAGGGTCTGATATCCTTCACAAACCTGCTGAGATTCACCCTGAGTAAGAGCTGGTTCAGAGCCCATTATGTGGGCATAACAGGAGAATATATTATCATTTTCAGTGTAATGGAGTCTGCTCCAAAGATGGCTGCTGCTGCTGCTAAGTTAGTTTAGTTATGTCCAACTCTGCAACTCCATAGACGGCAGCCCACCAGGCTCCCTCATCCCTGCGATTCTCCAGGCAAGAACACTGGAGTGGGGTGCCATTTCCTTCTCCAATGCGTGAAAGTGAAAAGTGAAAGTGAAGTCGCTCAGTCGTGTCCAGCTCTCAGCGACCCCGTGGACTGCAGACTTCCAGGCTCCTCCGTCCAAAGATGGCAGGTAACAGATTTGAAAGGTTTTTAGTAAATTTTCATAAGCTTCCGAAAGGAAAAGCCCTGGACTTGACACTAGATATCCTAGGTTTAATCCTGCTGCTCATTAGCTGCCTATCTGAATAAGTTATGACACCTCTCTGAACTTCTTTTTAAATATGTAAAAGGAGGATTTTATGTAATTAGTAGCCTCTGAGATGGGGCTTCTCAGGTGGCCAGTGGTAAAGAACCCACTTGCCAGTGCAGGAGTTGTAGGAGACGTGAGTTCTATCCCTGAGTCAAGAAGATCCCCTGGAAATGGGAAAGATCCCCACTCCAGTATTCTTGCCTGGAAAATCCCATGGACAGAGGAGTCTGGTGGGCTACAATCCATGGGGTCTCAAAGAGTCAGACATGACTGAGTGACTGAGCACACGCAATCTCTGAGATGCCTTCCAGATCCTACATTCCATAACTTTAATGACTTTAAGCTTGGCAGTGGTTCTGTACACCATCCCCTCCTCATACTAATCACACTGGGATATTTCTGCAATGTATCAGGGACTTAGGAAGTCCAATCCTTGGGGTTACTTATTTATTTAATCAAATGTCCTATTCTTCATGTTTCCCACTTGTTTCTCAGTCTTTTTATATGTTTTATTTAAGGCTCAGTGGTGCTTTATCTTTGGGATCAAAGGCAGAACACAAGGAACAATGGAAAGAGAACAAAAAAACATGTATTTACTCAGGTCTGTTGCTGGCTTCGGCACAGTAGTAAAAACTTGATGTGCATCCCACTAGAGATAAAGAGATCCCTCAGTCACTGTCTCTATCCAAGAACAGATGGTCTTAGGAAACATGCCCATTGCATTGAGTTAGGCTGGTCCTAGATAAGAAATGTATCCACATCCTTTCTTAACCAATCACAACATCCTGTCTCCGAATAGTATCAAAGACTGATACTCTCTTTTTTCTTATGATACATATGACCAACTTACAAGAAAACATTTACGTATATCACTGCCTAAAGTCTATATTTACTTAGAATTTTAGGCCAAAAATTGTAAATGGATCCTGAGTTGAAAAGGGTAAGAGTTTGTATGCCTTGGCAAAAAGCAAGTCCTACATTTGTCAAGAAATGAAGGTCAAAGGAGACAGGCAGAGATCACTAGAAAAACAAGTTATAAAAACAGATTCCCATAACACTTTCACCAGATTTTCCTTATACATGCTCCATTTCTTGTTTGAAGTCTTTGGAATGCAGTGCTATGTTTTCAGTAACTACAAAAGAATGATAATGTGTTTTCTCACATTGGGAATTATCTTTGGAACCGATGATATGCTGAGTTTGCTATGTCCTCAAAAACTACGCATTATGATAAAATGATTAAAGACTTTTGTCTGGGAACTTTAGTCTGGTAGAATGTGTCCATGGAGGGAAAACTGCTTCTGGCTTCCAAGCAAGTCCAATTTTCTCAATATTCCAAGTCAGTAAGACTCTTCCTTTCGGGGAAGCAGTTGGATTCCGTGTGAGCATGTTGGGGCAACATTCTCAGAAGTCGAAGAGTCTTTGCAGCTGCCTCCACCAAACCAAGTGCTTCTCTCCTGAAGCCTGAAGTCAGCCCTGGAGTACTTCCTGTTGTTTTCGCCCCCTTTATACAGATCTTGCTGCTGCTGCTGCATCGCTTCAGTCGTGTCTGACTCTGTGCGATCCCATAGACTGCAGCCCACCAGGCTCCCCCGTCCCTGGGATTCTCCACGCAAGAACACTGGAGTGGGTTGCCATTTCCTTCTCCAATGCATGAAAGTGAAAAGTGAAAGTGAAGTCGCTCAGTCGTATCTGACCCTTAGCGACCCCATGGACTGCAGCCTACTAGGTTCCTCCACACATGGGATTTGCCAGGCAAGAGCACTGGAGTGGGGTGCCATTGCCTTCTCGATACAGATCTTGAATTGGGTGAAATCTTTGCCCAAAAATAGCTGAATGTGAATATTATTTGGCCATGTTTTACCTTAGCCAGACAGCTGTTGAAGTTCAGCTAAACTTAGAAACTCATAAAAAATGGCTCCAAACATTTCCATATGCATTCTTTAATTGTTTTTCCCAGAATCTGCTTAGAGGAAGTATTTTAGCAGATGTCCTGACCATATGTAACTGTCCTGGTAATTAATTTTCATAACTCTTGGGTTAAGAATGTGTGAAATGAAAATAAGCCCGCAGGATGTGTATGTGTTGTTGGCATTCATATAGGAACAGCTAGAGGTATACTGTGGCAGACACATCTTGTTCATGGAAAGTTTGTTCTCCTCTGGAGCCCTTCTCAGATATTCTTTTCCCATTAAACTGCCATGAAGTTTGTCAAAATGTTAGATATGCTTTTTTTGGAGCAATTTAGTCTTCTTTCCAGAGTTTCTGACACTTTTTTTTTTCCTATCTGAAAAGATAGACAAGTACATGTTTTCGTTTTTTCTGTCCAGCAACTCTGCCCACTTCATTAAACATTTCAAGTCTTACCCTTTATCTTCCCACACTTGTCCCAACAGTTGACCATGGATTGGAGATTTTGAAACCCCAATTTATTATCTCTCACTGAAGCTCCACACTGATGGGCTTACTTCCTTTGATGTGCTATTTCCTCTCCTGGCAAGTAAGTACCCCTTCTTCATTGTTATAGGGAAGTTGTCTTTTATTTACTTATTTATTTACCTAGTCACATGATTTATTCTTGAGGACAAAAGGTCACTCACTATGCATTCACTTAGTATTTCATTTATATTTGCACCTTGAGTGGAGGTTTACTTTTTATTTAGAGAAAATCGTGATTTTATAACTCAAGCAAACACTGCCAATCCTACGAGGCTCAAGCTCTCTCACAGTGGCCTTTTCAATGCTTCAATCCTCTTCCTAGAGGGCTTTGAAATGAAAATAAATCATCTCTCTGGAGCCAAAGCCACTACTCCTGGGCTGCTGAGGGTGGTCAGGGTTCTGGCAGTTCCTACCAGCTGCCTGAAACTGCCTTCGCCAAGATACCAAACCAGAAATTGTCTTTTAGACTTCTATCAGAGTCCTGCTAAAAATTTATGAGACAAAGAATACGGAGAAGACCAGAGCACTGTTTTATGTGCTATCTGTTGGCTTCTTACAAATATAGATTGGCTATAAAAGAATTCATATTTAATTAATTGTATTATTTAATAGATTTGCATTGTTTGATTATAACTATTTTAATCTGTGTGTCCTGCTTATTCTGTTGGCGCATGTAGGAATACATGGCCCAGCATCAGAGCAGGGCTGACAGTGAAGTCTGTTGTGTACATTGAGAGGATCCAGAAACACATTTTTTATCACCACATAAATGTGTCCATCCCCCGATTTAAACTGTTCCAGATCCCATATCCTCCCCTTGTTTACTCCTTCAACTAGTTTCTCTGTGAAGCGTCTAAGTTTTGTTGTTGTTTTCAATCAGCTTTTAGCACTGTAAAAAGCCCGGAGGAAAGGAGAGACCTAAGAAGTAGGAGGAGAGCTCTGAGCAGCAGTGTTCTGGGAGCTGGGGGCAGAAGGGCTTGTTCCCTGTGTTCACTGGATCACGGCCTGTGCAAGATGATCGCTGAGAAGTCCTCTTTCACTTAGTAACAAGGAGGTCATTTTAATAGAGTGACAGTGGCAACATGGTTGTCATGGATTTAAAGAAAAGAAAAATTGCAAGCAGGGAGCATGGCTAAAAAACGTCTAGGAAATTCTGTAGTGAGGAGAAGTGGAGAAAGAGCAGTGAATTCAGGGGGAAAACCAGGCCAAGGTTTTTGGTTCTGATTTTCCTTTTAACAGAAAATATTACTTTTTCTTTTTCTGATTGTAAAGTAATGATTCAAGAGAAAGAAGGAAAGTCATGCGGCCGCATCTGCGAGGAGGTAGGAGGGGACAGGCAGCAAGGGTGGGGCTTGGCCTTCACTGGAGCAGAGACCGTTCATCCACAGGAGTGATGGAGTGCATGGTATGTGGTCACACGTATGCTAAGTTGCTTCAGTCCTGTCTGACTCTTTGTGACCCTATGGACTGTAGCCTGCCAGGCTCCTCTGTCTACGGGATTCTCTAGACAAGAGTACTGGAGTGGGTTGCCATGCCCTCCTCCAGGGAATCTTCCCAGTTCAAGGATCAAAACTGCATTAGCGAGCAGGTATGCTTTACCACTAGTACCACACATGTGTGTAAATAGGTAGATTGTTGGCGCAAGAAGGATTTCAAAGGAATCTGGTTGCTTCTATTTTTTCCATAAAATAGGAAGCCATGATTTTAATTAATTTATGCAGAGCCTCGGCAGAGACTATGAAGCCCTTAATTCCATTGCAGTACAATTACTGAAGGAACATTTACCCAGACAGGTTTCATGTATTTGTGTATTTCACTTTCTGTTTATAAAACTTCTCATCAACGCATTCCTTCCTCTTCTTTATAATTATAGCTTCAAACTCAATCCTGTACTCCCCAAATAAGGACAAACTTGCCAAGTATACATGAAAGTAGTGAATCTGTGTGTGTCTACAATTTTCTTCTCAGTTGAGAAAAAAGACTTTTTCAAAAGACTCTGAGAAGTGTTGTAGCAAAAGGCACACACCTAATATGACTGAGGGTCATATGTCTCCGGGGCCCTGTATCTGTTCCCCTGGCCCACCTCTGAGTTAAGCCTCAGAAGTAGTGAGGATTCACAATAATCTGCACTGTTAGCATCTTGTGTCAAAGCTTTCCACTCAAATATCTCCTCCAAAACCTCATCCAGAACAAGAATAACTGAGGAGTTTCCATCCGTGTGGGACAGAAGCAGGGAATAATCTAAGCGATTATATGTGATTTGTTTCACTGTATTAAAGGAGCCATTCTCATCTTCCAGGGAGCATTTCAGGGAGCATGCTGTAAGCTCGTGAGGATGTGAATAAACTGGGCCCCATGGCTTTCATGGTGCTGTTGTGAATGCCCTCTACTCCTCCTCCTCTTCTCTTGGCTCCTCCCTCACTGCTCCTTCCTGGAATGTCTTCCTTAAAAGACAACCTGAAACCAAATGCTCAACTCAGGCTCTGTTTTGTGATCAGTTAAATCAAAAGAAAACATTTAAAGCCATGCTGTGTGTGTGCTTAGTTGCTCAGTCATGTCTAACTCTTCGTGACCCCATGGACTGTAGCGTGCCAGACTCCTCTGTCCACAGGGATTCGTCAGGCGAGAATATTAGAATGTGTTGTCATGCCCTCCTCCAGGGGAACTTCCCATCCCAGGTATCAAACTGAGGTCTCCTGCATTTTAGGCAGATTCTTTACCAACTGAGCTACTGGAGAAGCCCCATTTAAAGCCATAGAGGGACTATAAAATAATAAAACAAATTTGAGCTAATATACTATATTTGGAAGCAATATTTTATTCTGAACCTTTTTGGTAGCCAAAGCTCAAAGAAGAAATGATGGGCAAATAATGACTATTGTCTTACAAAAAGAAGCATACTGATTGATTTGAAAAAACTTATTTTTCTCTTTCAAAAAAAAATCTGCTGAGTCACTTCAGTCGTGTCTGACCCTGTGTGACCCCATAGATGGCAGCCCACCAGGCTCCCCCATCCCTGGGATTCTCCAGGCAAGAACACTGGAGTGCATTGCCATTTGGGGTCTTAAAATGAAACCTTGCTGTGTAGCAGCCATATTCTTCATGTATTGCCATCAGGAAAGCTGAAGTCTTAACTCTGTGATTTGGAAGGTAATGAAGCGCATAGAATGCATCTCAAGTTGATCAGTCTGCATATTTTAGGTCACCCCCAAATCAAAATTATCATGCTCTACCATGATACTGCTATCTAAAATCATAATAGCTTTTAAAAACAGAATACAAAAACCTAATGAAATAATTTCTCTTGTACAGACTCTAAAATAAGCTAATGATGCTTTGATTCACTTTGTAATTAAGCTGGTACATCCTCTCCCCTCGGGAAAGGGTACACACTTCTGATTTGTAAAGCTATGAAAGGCAGAACTATGTCACACCTGAAAAAGCACTGTCTTTCCAGTTTAAATGATGATGTTTGCTGAGATAAGAATCCATGTTGTTTAGTCGCTCAGTCATGTCCAACTTTCTGCAACCCCATGAACTGCAGCCTGCCAGGCTCCTCTGTCCATGGGATTTCCCAGGCAAGCATATTGGAGTGGAGAAGACTATTCCAAGAATCCCTAGATTAGTTCAAAAAGATTGTCCTTGTCCTATTGTGTGTGGCCACCCTTACACAGCCAGAAGCGAGGAGCTAATGCCTGTTCCCATGGATATATTCAGTCTATAAGCAGTAGTTTTGTGAACCATTACTAGCAGAAACGTCTAATAATGAAGCACTCCCAGTAGGTAGAGTGAGTTTTTTCCTGAGTAGTCGAAGATGGATACCAAATACGGGCTCAGAGCTTCCTGGATACGTTACCCTTTGTGTCAGCTAGAGTTCAACCAGAGAAACAGAACCAATAGGAGATATAGGCTTAGAAATTCACTGTGGGACTGACTGTGTACGTGTGCTCAGTCATGTCCTACTCTTTTGTGAACCCATGGACTGTAAGCCTTTCAGGCGTCTCTGTCCATGGGATTTTGCATGCAAGAATACTGGAGGGCATTGCCATTTCCTTCTCCAGGGGATCTTTTTTTTTTTTTTTTTTTGTCACGAAGCAATTATATTTGGTTATGTCATACATAGTATTTTTAAAGTGCATATAAACAATATCAGTGCCTTCCTTTGCTTTTTGATATAGTAATATTAGACATTTCCATGTCCTTCTCTTTTTGCCAGCCATAAACAATACAGAATTCTGTACAGCTTACAAAATGTCTTCTTCTTTTCAACACAGGGATCAAACCTACATCTCTTGCATCTCCTGCATTGGTAGGTGACTTCTTTACCACTAGCGCCACCTGGGAGCAAAAATGCAAGCCCAAAATTTGAAAGAAAGGCTGGAATATTCAGGCATTGAGCAAAGCTGCTGCACACAGTGGAAATTCCTTCTTCAGGGAGGCCGCAGCTTCTCTCTTAAGGCTCCTGAATGGATTGGATCAGATCCACCAAGATTATCTAGGATAATCTCCTTTACTAAAGTCAACTGATCGCACTTAAGTCATATGTACAGAATACTTTCATAGCAACACCTATATTTATGTTTGTTTGAATCACTGGGGATTGTAGCTTAGCCCACTTGACACATCGTACTGACCATCACACCCCGAAGAAAAATTGTAAACTTTTGTAAGCTTTAACAAAACAGAAACAGTCTGGCAAAGCTTGTCTGGGGAAAAGTAAACAAGAAAAAAGAAATCTGTGAAAATCTCTCTTCTTGGCAGTATCTCTCTGATGAAGTACTTTATAGTTAATACAGTCAGTTCTTCAAGTGCTGCACTGATCCATCTTAAGTATTTGAGTGCCTGTGATTGAAATGTCTCAAGGTTTCCAGGAATTAATGACCGAACCAGACATATTCCACAGAGAATCCCCAGTGACAACATTCTGATCTTCCAGGACATCTTTGATGAATTGACTAAGATCTTTTGAGCAGCTAACATCAGAAAGATCCAAAAAAATCTCTGTTGGAGTAATCCCAGTGACATGATCATGGTCCCAGAAGATGTTTGCATAAGTCAGATTTCTAGAGCACGGACTAGACACATCTCTCATGCTATATGGTACATGCACTAATAATATCAGGACACCTAAGACGAAGACTGGTAACGTGGCGTGTGACACTGCTCCTGCTGCTAAGTCACTTCAGTCCTGTGGACTCTGTGAAACCCCATAGATGGCAGCCCACTAGGCTCCCCCGTCCCTGGGATTCTCCAGGCAAGATCACTGGAGTGGGCTGCTGTTTCCTTCTCCAGTGCATGAAAGTGAAAAGTGAAAGTGAAGTCGCTCACTCGTGTCTGACTCTTTGCGACCTCATGGACTGCAGCCCACCAGGCTCCTCCATCCATGGGATTTTCCAGGCAAAAGTACTGGAGTGGGGTGCCATTGCCTTCTCTCAGCGTGTGAGACTAGCCCTTGTAAATTCATTGTAGGCATGGAAATTCTGAAGTGCAAAAAATGTAAGGGTTAATAAGAATTACAGACTGCCTGTGAGTAATGTGAGCCAAGAATACAGTCTACTGTCTTTTTATAAACTGGTAATTTACCTTTAGCTAGTCTTGGCAACCCACTCCAGTATTCTTGCCTGGAGAATCCCAGGGATGGGGGAGCCTGGTGGGCTGCCGTCTATGGGGTCGGACAGAGTCGGACACGACTGAAGCGACTTAGCAGCAGCAGCAGCAGCAGTCTTCCGGTATTAGAAAATCTCCATTGGTAATTGTATGAAGTAGTTAACTATTGTCATTTGGTTTCCCTTCATGTCCTATTTTTGTGTGAATGATGAAGATTGTGCCTTTCAAAATTCTCATATTTCATCCCTGGCTTTTCTTGTAGCTTTGTTTTTATTACAGATGTTAGCAGAATGAGAAACTGCCGCCCACGCAGAATAAAAGAATATGTCGTGCCAATCAGCTTGGCTTATTATCAATCTCTATTCACAGCTGAGTTCTAAGAGGGATTTAAGATTTTACTAATTTTCCATATACCTCCCTGTACTAACATGTTAAATAAGTATATTTATGAAGTTAAGGAAATAATAAAAATTCTAAATACAAAGTTGTAACAAACATTGTACTTTCAAATGTACTATCCCTTCAAAAAGGCATTACAGGCAACCGATTAGACATTCCATGATCAAGTTGTTAACATATTTCTAGAAATTTACTTGTTTAAATGTTCTCAGAGCCTGCATTAAGTACTTTTGCATATATTTGAATAAATAATTACTTGCATATAAATAAAGGATTGGAGTCAACCCTAAAGCATAGACAAATTATCAAGTGAATAATTTTATTTTTGATCAACGAGTTATAAAGTTAAAGTCATGTATGGGTATGCATCACTTAACTGAATCTGAAAATAATTTTCAAGAAGGATTTCCCACAAACTATCTTGAAGTGTAATCTATATATATTTTCTTGCAGGAGTACAACACTGATTTGGATATATATTACTGGATATGTTTGTTTTAGATAGTGATTTCATATGGATAACACTTTACTTAGGTGCATTAAAATCATTTACATAAATTTAAAATTGTTGTTGTTGTTCAGTTCCTAGGTCCTGTCTGGCTCTTTACAACCCCATGGACTGTAGCATGCCAGGCTCCTCTGTTCTCCATTATCTCCCACAGTTTGCTCAAAGTTATGCCCATTGAGTCAGTGATGCTATCTAACCATCTCATCCTCTGTTACTTCCTTCTCCCTTTACCTCTAATCTTTCCCAACATCAGGATCTTTTCCAGTGAGTTAGCTGTTTGCATCAGGTGGCCAAAGTGTTTGGAGCTTCCGCTTCCACAACAGTCTCTTTCACTAACAGATATCAATTATCGCGTGATCACTGACAGGTAACAGAAATTTTGAAGTGAGTATTCAAAGGAACCTAGTTGTTATTATGGGTAAGTGGTAGAAGACAGACTTAAAAGATCCATAACAGAAAAAAAAGTAAAATTTAAAACTTCATTTTATTAGGTTGATGTACAGTCAGATTATGCTTTAAAATTTCTAATTAGGAATTGGTTTTCTAAGATGCTCATCACTGCTAATTATTAGGGAAATGCAAAGCAAAGTTACAGTGAGGTACAACCTCACTTCAGTCAGAATGACTGCCCTTAAAAAGTCTACAAATATAAAAGTTGGAGAGAGTATAGAGAAAAGGGAACCCTCCCACACTGTTCATGGGAATGTAAATTTGAGCAGCCAAATGGAAAATAGTTTGGCTATTCCCCAAAAAACTAAAAATAGAGTTGACATATGATCCACCAACCCTACTTCTGGGCATATACCTAGACAAAACTATAATTCTAAAAGATACATGCACTCCTATATTTACAGAAACACTATTCACAATAGTTGAGACATGGAAACAATCTAAATGTCCATTGATGAATGGGTAAAGATGTGCTATATTGTTGTTGTTTAGGAGAAGGAAATGGCAACCCACTCCAGTGTTCTTGCCTGGAGAATCCCAGGGACAGGGGAGCCTGGTGGGCTACAGTCCAGGGGATCTCCAAGAGTCAGACACAACTGAGCAACTTCACTTTCACTTTTCACTTTCATGCATTGGAGAAGGAAATGGCAACCCACTCCAGTGTTCTTGCCTGGAGAATCCTAGAGATGGGGGAGCCTGATGGGCTGCCATCTGTGGGGTCGCACAGAGTCAGACATGACTGAAGTGATTTAGCAGCAGCAGCAGAAGCAGTTGCTAAGTTGTGTCTGATTCTTTGTGACCTCCTGAACTGTAACCCACCAGGCTCCTCTGTCCATGGAATTTCCAAGGCAAGAATACTGGAGTGGGTTGCCATTTCCTTCTCCAAGAGATCTTTTGACCCAGGGATCAAACTCACATCTCCTGCATTGGCAGGCAGATATTTTTACCACTGGATCACAGCATTAACTTCATGAAGAGGCTTGGATAATTCAGTGAAGCTATGAGCCATGCCATGCAGGGCTACCCAACATGGACAGGTCATAGTGAAGAGTTGTGACAAAATGTGATTCACCAGAGGGAGAAATGGCAAACCACTCCAATATTCTTGCCAGTAAAACCCCACCAACAGTATGAAAAGGCAAAAAGATATTACATCAGAAGATGAGTCTTCTGGGTTGAAAGATGTTCAGTATGCTACTGAGGAAGAGCAGAGGATAATTACTAAAAGCTCCAGAAAAAATGAAGCCACTGAGCCAAGTGGAAATAATACTCAGTGGTGGATGTGCCTGGTAGTAAAGTAAAGTCTGATGCCATAAAGGAAAACATTGCATAGGAACCTGAAATGTTAGGTCTATGAGTCAAGCTAAATTAGATGTGGTTAAGGAGGAGATGGCAAGAGTAAATGTCGACATCTTAGGAATCAGTGAACTAAAATAGATGGGAATGGGAGAATTTAGTTCAGATGACCATTATATCTACCACTGTGGGCAAGAATCCCTTAGAAGAAATGGAGTAACCCTCATAGTCAACAAAAGAGCTCAAAATGCAGTACTTGTGTGCAATCTCAAAAATGACAGAGTGATCTCAGTTTGTTTCCAAGGCAAACCATTCAACATCACAGTAATCCAAGTCTATGCCCCAATCACTGTTGCTGAATAAGCTGAAGTCAAATGGTTTTATGAAAACCTACAAGATGTTTTAGGGCTAATACTAAAAAAGATCTCCTTTTCGTCATAGGGAACTGGAATGCAAAAGTAGAAAGTCAAAAGATACCAGGAATAACAGGCAAGTTTGGCCCTGGAGAACAAAATGAAGCAGGGCAGAGACTAACAGAGTTATGTCAAAAGAGCACACTGGTCAGAGCAAACACCCTCTTCCAACAATACAAGAAAAGGCTCTACACATGGACTTCCCCGGGTAGATAATACTGAAATCAGATTGATTATGTTCTTTGCAGCCTAAGATGAAGAGCCTCTACACAGTCGGCAAAAACAAGACCTGGAGCTGACTGTGGATCATGAACTCCTTATTGTAAAATTTAGGCTTAAATTGAAGAAAACCCAGGGAAAACGATTAGGCCATTCAGATATGACCTAAATAAAATCCCCTATGAAGTCAAGTGAGCCTTAGGAAGCATTACTATGAGCAAAGCTACTGAAGGTGACAGAATCTCAGCTCAGCTATTTAAAATCCTAAAAGCTGATGCTGTTAAAATGCTGCACTCAATATGCCAGCAAATTTGGAAAACTCAGCACAGGCCACAGGACTGGAAAAGTCAGGTTTCATTTCAATCCCAAAGGGCAATGCCAAATAATGTCAAACTGTGTTACAGTTGTGCTCACTTCACATGCTAGCAAGGTTATGTTCACAATCTTTCAAGCAAGCCTACAGCAGTACATGAACTGAGAAATTCCAGATGTAAAAACCGGGTTTTGAAGAGACAGAGGAACTAGAGTTCAAATTGCCAACACTTGTTGGATCATGGAGCAAGGGGATTTCAGAAAAATAGAAATTTCTGCTTCACTGACTACACAGCCGTTGACTGTGTGGATCACAACAAACTGTGGAAAATTCTTAGAGATGGGAGTACCAGACCACCTTACCTGTCTCCTAAGAAACCTGTATGTGGGTCAAGAAGCAACAGTTTGAACTGGACATGGAGCAGCTTACTGGTTTGATGTTATATTACTCAACCATAAAAAGGAATGAAGTTGTATCATTTTCAGCAACATGGATGGACCGAGAAACTATCATACGAAGTGAAGTAAGTCAGAAAGAGAAAGAAAAAATAGCATATGATATCACTTATATGGGAAATTTGAAATGTGACACAAATGAACATGTCTATGAAGCAAACTATGAACTGTGGTATTGGAGAAGACTCTTGAGAGTCCCTTATACTTCAAGGAGATCCAGCCAGTCCATCCTAAAGGAAATCGGTCCTATTCTTTGGAAGGATTGATGCTGAAGCTGAAACTCCAATATTTTGGCCACCTGATGCAAAGAACCGACTCATTTGAAAAGATCCTGATGCTGGGAAAGATTGAAGGCTGGAGGAGAGGGGAAGACAGAGGATGAAATGGTTAGATGGCATCACCGACTCAATGGACATGAGTTTGAGTAAGCTCCAGGAGTTGGTGATGGACAGGGAAGCCTGGCATGCTGCAGTCTGGGGGTCACACAGTTGGACATGACTGAGCAACTGAACGGAACTGCACTAATGAAATAAACAGATTCACAGACATAGAGAACAGTCTTGTATTTGCCAAGTCAGAGGGGTTACGGGGAGCGAAGAATTGAGAGTTTGAGATTAGCAGATGCAGACTCTCAAATATAGGTAGATAAACATCAAGGTTTCTAATGTATAACACAGGGAGCTATATTCAATATTCTGATAAATCATAAGGGAAAAATATAAAAAAGAATTATATGTGTGTGTGTGTGTGTGTGTGTGTGTGTGTGTATATATATATATATATATATATATATATAATATGGCTTCCCTGATAGCTCAGTCAGTAAAGAATACACCTGCAATTCAGGAGACCTCAGTTTGTTTCCTGCCTCAGGAAGATCCACTGGAGAAGGAATAGGCTGCCCACTCCAGTATTCTTGGGCTTCACTTGTGGCTCAGCTTGTAAAAAATCTGTCTGCAATGCAACAGACCTGGGTTTGATCCCAGGGTTGGGAAGATCCCCTGGAGAAGGGAAAGGTTACCCACTCCAGTATTCTGGCCTGGAGAATATAGTATATATTCCACTATACTATATAGTTCATGGGTTCACAAAGAGTCAGACATGATTGAGTGACTCACTTCACTTTTACATATATAATTATGTATATATAATTGAATCACTGTTGTACAGCAGAAACTAATACAACATTGTAAATCAACTATACCTCTTATTCCTGTAAAATGTAGGAATTGAATTGGTTTTTCAAATTTCAATGTAATTTGTGGGTAATATTCTAATTTGTAGAAGATAATGCCAAACTGAAGCCACTTTTCCCTAATGTGTTGAAAAAATGAATGAATATTACCACCCTGAGAGAAGAGCCCAGGTAATAAATAGAGATAACATGTAATGAGAGGCATCCTTTAGGATATCTAAGGTCCAGTATATACCCCAGTCTTGTTCCAGTGTGTGCCCTCCTGTATGGAAACTGACAACAGACCCTTTGCAAACAGGAAGTGAGAGAGGAAGGAAAGGGATCAAACTGAAGAAGCAAGAGAGGAAGTAGGATGGAGTCCATGTGTGCCTATTTTATAATTTTTGTGACTGAGCCCACTGCCAATACTGACTTTTATTCTATTTTTTCTGTTTTCTTTATCTCCACCCTCTATGAAGTTCCTCTATGAGGTCCCTATGAAGCATTCTTTTTTTTTTTTTTTCATTTTCTTTTTTTGACCACAATGTGTCTTTGTTGCTGCCCACAGGCTCTTAGTTCTGGTACATGGGCAGAACTTTCTAGTTGCAAGTGGGCGGGCTTCTGTTGTGGAAAGCCAGCTCTAGAGCACACAGACTCAGTAGTTGCACCTTGTAGGCTCTAGAGCTCTGGGCCTCGTTGCCCCGTGATCAGTGGGATCTTTAGTTCTCTGATTGAACCCACATCCCGTGCATTGGAAGGCAGATTTTTAACCACTGGACCACTAGGGATGTCTCCTGAAGCATTCTTAAGCAACACTTAATCCACTTTACTTCCCTAAGGATGCTACTGAAGATTCAACACAAACAAATAACTATAGCCACCCTTTCAAATCTCTTTTTGCAGATTATGCTCTTCAAACTGCCTCTTGACAGCCAGTTTTCAAAGAGGCAGATTATGAACACCTTGACTCTTTGTGAATATTTTCCATTATTTCATCAGTGGTTATGCTAACCCTCTCTTTCTAGCTGGACAAAGATATTAGATTTCATAAGACTGTCTTAATGTCTTTAAATAACTTTTAAAATCAAATTGTAAGTATTCACTACATAATGATCTAACCAAAAGAAGCTATCAATATTAAAACTGCATCAGAAAATACACTCATAAGATAGTTAGGAAAAGTACTGCTTCTGTTTTTGGAAAGATACTCTTTGAGCTAATGTGAAAATGTTATTGTTTCAAGGATACTATTTTTATTTTAACAGAAATAATCTTCATGCATTTACAACGTTAGTTATATAAATGGAGCAATTAAAGTACATACCAAAGCATCAAAGTTAAAATAATTAGTTATGATCACAGTCAGTGAGAATAGCCAAAAAGTTCAGCAAAAGTCACATACCTCATGACAGATAGGTTTGTTCAAATAAATAAAAGTGAATTCCTGGGTATTGTAGAGACTTGAGTATCATTTTTGGGAAATTGGGCCCGACCTACAATACCTTTGCTTGTTAAACATAACAAGAGGACAGCATTCCCAACTCAGCTGTGCCAGAAATGAAGTGAGACAGAAAATAACACCCCAGTACTGTTATTTTTAGCCTTGGTTTCAAGGCTATCTTTTTGAAATCTGTAGTCCTGTGTAAGAGAAGACTGTGTAGCATTCATGGGTAATCAATTCAAAATCTCTTTGAAAGGTTCTAATTTGTTTCAAAGTACAAGAAAGTCATTGTCAAACTCAAGGTTATAATCAAATTAAGAAATGATGAGATAATTTCCTTTTGCATTAACAAAATATCACAGGCTGGGTGGCTTAAACAACAGAGGATTATTTTCTCACATTTTTGGAGACTGAAATTCCAAGATCAAGGTGTTGGAAACTGGTTTCTCTTGCGGTCATTCTCCTTGGTCTGCAGATGGTCACCTTCTTGTGTGTCTTCAAATGATTTTGCTTTTTTGTGCACTCACCTCCCTGGTGTCCCTCTTTGGATAAGGTCATTCAGCTCAGCTCAGTTCAGTTCAGTCGCTCAGTCTTGTCTGACTCTTTGCGACCCCATGAATCACAGGACACCAGGCATCCCTGTCCATCACCAACTCCCAGAGTTCACTCAGACTCACACCCATGGAGTCAGTGATGCTATCCAGCTATCTCATCCTCTGTCATCCCCTTCCCCTCCTGCCCCCAAACCCTCCCAGCATCAGAGTCTTTTCCAAGGAGTCAACTCTTTGCATGAGGTGATCAAAGTACTGGAGCTTCAGCTTTAGCACCATTCCTTCCAAGGAAATCTCAGGGCTGATCTCCTTCAGAATGGACTGATTGGATCTCCTCGCAGTCCAAGGGACTCTCAAGAGTCTTCTCCAACACCACAGTTCAAAAGCATCAATTCTTCAGCACTCAGTCTTCTTCACAGTCCAACTCTCACATCCATACATGACTACTGGAAAAACCATAGCCTTAACTAGACAGACCTTAGTCGGCAAAGTAATGTCTCTGCTTTTGAATATGCTATCTAGGTTGGTCATAACTTTTCTTCCAAGGAGTAAGCGTCTTTTAATTTCATGGCTGCAGTCACCATCTGCAATAATTTTGGAGCCCCCCAAAATAAAGTCTGACACTGTTTCCACTGTTTACCCATCTATTTCCCATGGAGGTCATTGGTCATACCTTATTGGATTAGGTCCCACCCACATGACGTCATTTAACCTTAATTACTCTTTGAGGCCTGAGTCTCCAAATCTAGTTCTTTGGGGTTTATGGCTTCAACAGATGAATTTGGTGTGAATTTCATTCATAATACCCTTCAAGTAAAGTGTTGTTAAGAAATCTTCACTGATCTTCAAAATCAGGCAAGATGTAAAAACAAATTCCACTTCGCCATACTTTTTGATGTACTTCACAAATTCATCAGTTTCCTTTCAATTAAAGGAAGAAGGAAACATACCATCCTAAGAATGGTGCATACAAATACTGAGTACTTTAAAAATAGTAGTTATAGATGCAATGATATGAGGGCAAAGCTCTTTGGAAGGATGGTCTAAATTCCCAGGAAAATTGTTCCTGTGTGTGAGAGGCCGCTACTGTGCATAGCAGATGCTGAGTTCTGGCTGTAACCACTGGATCTTCCTTTATGCTCAAGTGGACCTTCAACTGCCAGTATCTGTACACGTATTCCTGGGGACTTTTTACAGGAACTACAGAAGTGACTATCCAAGCAGATAAGAAATTATGGGAAACTGTCTAATTCTACCCCTCAGCATTTCTCATGTGGGGTCTCTGGAACTGGAACAATTCTTAGATGTGTGTTTAGCAGCTTCCAGAGTTCTATATGGGATTAAGCTTCAGCTGTCCTCTGTGGTAGATGGCTTAATACCATACATACCCTTTATTGGCTGGCATCCCTTTCCTATATCTCTTTCCATTGTTCCTCATATTCCATAGGTAAAGTTCTTGCACTTGGATTCTTGTAGTAGAAATCTGCTTCTGGAGGAATCCAGTATAAAATCTTATAATCAATGTTTATTGAAGAATTGTTCACAATAGCCAAGACATAGAAACAACCTACATGCCTGCCAAGGGATGAATGGATAAAGAATATGTGGTATATACAGTATATAAACAGCAGAGTGCTAGTTAGCAATGAGAAAGAGGGAAATCCTGCCATTTGCAGCAACATGGATGGCACTACAGTTAGTGAGATAACAAGGGCAAGGAAAACAAATACTGTATGATATAACTTATGTGGAATCTAAAAAACCAGAACTCAAAGAAACAGAGAGTAGAATATTGATTATTAGGGGCTGGATAGGGTGGTGAAGAAATTGAGGAGATGTTATTAAAGGGTACAAACTGGCACGTAACAGATGAATTAGTTCTGGAGATCTAATGCTCACCATAGTAATTATGGTTAACCATACTGTGTTATATACTTCAAAGTTTCCAAGAGATTAGATCTTGCATGTTTTCCCCACACAAACATAAGTGATAGTTATGTGATATGACAAAAGTTATTAGAAATATTGTTACCGAGCCCACGTCTGACTGCTTGCTGTTCAAAAGCCATTAAAATGTCCAGCTTGGTGGAAAGGAAAGTTTGCTTTATTTTGTATGCCGACAATCAGTGGGGAGGGCAGATGCCTGTCCAAAGGCCAACTACTCCCCACCCCGCTACTCCTAAGAAGTTTTATAGATAGAGGGAG
This sequence comes from Aepyceros melampus, assembly GCA_006408695.1. NCBI lineage: Eukaryota > Metazoa > Chordata > Mammalia > Artiodactyla > Bovidae > Aepyceros > Aepyceros melampus. The sequence continues at coordinate 135,787 of SJXQ01006025.1, forward strand.
GGGGCTACATGCAGAAACAGTACGTCAGCTCTGACAGTCATCTTGAAATTGGCCATCAGTAGTCTGACCAGCATCATGTTGATTGTGTTAAGTAGAGTTAATCTTCAGTTCTAGGGTGGGTTTGTTTTCATTTCCTTGAGGCCGGTTCTTGAAACTGTGGAAGCTCATGTCATGGCTATAATCTGGTCACCACATAGCTAACTTCTCCACCTAGTTGGGTATCAGTATCTGTAAGACAGCTCACAGGATATGGCTCAGAATATTAACTATAGCCCTTGAGAAGGAGCTCAAGGTCCTTGACTACGCTTAATGAGTACATTATTATTATTTGGCCTCCTTTGACTATTTTTCTTTGTTTCTGCATTTCTCATTTCTCTGATTAAACTTACTCTTTGACTAAAATTCTCCACACAGAAAAAGCAGGCAGAGGACATGGAGGAGCAAGGACCAGAGGGTCCTGTTCTGTCTCAGTATCAGTGTAATATAGCAGATCAACACATTGTACACCTTAAACTTATATAATATTATACATCAATTATATCTCCCTAAAATATATATAGTTAAATTCTTTAAAATGAAGAAAAAAGATCTTATGGTCAACTGAGAGCTCAATAGTTCTCCAGTTGAACAGGCACACCTAGTAACATAGGATATTCTTGCTTATGGAGGCTGCTTCTCATGGAGGCTTGGAGATCATCTTTTATTTCCTTGAAACTGATGGCATGTGAGCATAAGCTGAAAATTTTCTAATCAGAGTGGATAGAATTACCATTTCTCCAGAGGTTCTGGAAGAATTGATTATTTACCAGATTNAGTAACATAGGATATTCTTGCTTATGGAGGCTGCTTCTCATGGAGGCTTGGAGATCATCTTTTATTTCCTTGAAACTGATGGCATGTGAGCATAAGCTGAAAATTTTCTAATCAGAGTGGATAGAATTACCATTTCTCCAGAGGTTCTGGAAGAATTGATTATTTACCAGATTTAGTTTTCCATGAATTGTTAAACCAGGAGGGCCAAAGATGTTGCAAGAGAGTTGCCTGCGAAGATCAAGAAAACATAAAGGGGAAGATCCAAGGTAGGAACAGCTTTTAAGGAGAATTGAGTAAAAACATATAAGCCAGAGAGGGAAGATTTAAAAAGGTCATAAACAATAATATGCCGGAATGGGCTCATCCCAGCTGGCAAGAGCCAATTGTAAAATTATCAGGAATTTTAAAGTTGTTTATTTAAAACAGCCAAAGTAAAAATTATATGAAGTGGTAATTAAATAGCATAATAAAAACAAAGCTAATAATCATTACTCCACTATTGTTTTATTGTGTTTTACTATTTTCCATGCTCTTGAAGTTCTACGTCTATTGTATTTATATGGCGGAAATATTAATACTACCATGTGTTTTACTGAATTTCACTGCATTCCTTTCAACTTTGCATTTAGTGATATCTTGTTGGTAGCCTGGACTAGGAAATGGTGAGATTACTGTTATAAGTCAGCTTTTTTTTTCCCCTGGAGATCTGGTTATTAAACACCAGAACACCACTGATGACAAGGCAAAACATTTGTGATAATGGGGTATTCTGAATAGAAAAAAGTTAAATTTGAAAGAGAAAGCTCCTCATCTTTGAATCATTCTAGAAACTGTGCACTGTGGAGAAACTGAAACTGTCAGTATTAAAACGTACGTCAAAACTTACCCACAGTGCGTTTCATAGGAAAATTCTAACAGCAGAGCTTAGTCGTAAATACCATGAACTTAGGATGGAAACCTAGTTCTGCAATGTACCTAACTTTATACATATTATTTAATCTCTCTTAACCTCAATTTTCTCTTCTGTAATGAAGAATAATGTTTGTTTCTTGAAGACGTTGGGAAGAATAAATAATTTGATTCCTGTAAAGTGCCTAACAAAGTACCTGGCACATAGGAAATGCTCACTGTGATCACCTTCACCTGGAAGAAAGTGATACCTGTAAAAATCCACCTTCATAAGATTCATGACCTAGGAACTCTTTGTCTTTGGATGTAAAAGGCATGGGTGACAAAAGAAAGCTAAACAGTTAGTACAGCCATAGAACTTTGTAAAGCACTCCCATTAACCCACTTTTTTGGAAAGAAACACTATTTCCCTTTAAGAAAGTCTATTCCCCTCTAGCCAACACCCTACCTATATTCTTACAGGTGTAAGACGCCTACAGGCATACTTTGTTTTATTGTGTTTCACAGATATTGCATTTTTTATGAATTGAAGAGTTGTGGAGATGCTGCATCAGAAGCAAGTCTATTGGTATCATTTTTCAACTGCATTTAGGTCTCTGTGTCCCATTCTGGTAGTTCTCTCAATATTTCAAAATTTTTGCCTTCGTATTCCTCACCAGCAAAAGTTCTCCATAAACGTCTTCAGATAATCACTTACATTCCTTTCCTCCACTTGCTGACATCACATTATTTGTTACACCACTCCAACTTGAGTTTCACTCAGCCATCCACCAACTAGTTCAGTGAATCTGCTTCAGTCGAGATTACCAAATTGTTCTGGGACCCATTCAAAGCTAGTGAACTTGAACTTGGAAATGGAGTTTTGACAGTGCAACTCATCTTTGTTGTCTCTGTATACCCATTTATGGCTTGTACCCACGAATGAGACCAGTCTGTTCCAGTCCTTAGGTTCAGGTAAAGTCTCAGCTTTAGTCAAGCTTAGGCTTGCAGTTAAAGAATATTTCATGCTCATGTAAGTATTGTAAATGCTTGGTTTTTTTTTTTTTTTTTGGTTCATCTAAGAAGCAGATCGGAGAAGGCAATGGCACCCCACTCCAGTACTCTTGCCTGGCAAATCCCATGGACGGAGGAGCCTGGTGGGCTGCAGTCCATGGGGTCGCTAAGAGTCGGACATGACTGAATGACTTCACTTTCACTTTTCACTTTCATGCACTGGAGAAGGAAATGACAACCCACTCCAGAGTTCTTGCCTGTAGAATCCCAGGGATGGGGGAGCATGGTGGGCTGCCATCTATGGGGTTGCACAGAGTCAGATGTGACTGAAGAGACTTAGCAGCAGCAAGAAGCAGATACTGAGATGGGATTAAATGGGCAAACATGATATTACACAGGAAACGCCTAAGTAAGAGAAGAAGATCCCTCATGTGTCTCTCCCTCTCTGGCTACCCTGTGCTGCACACAAATGCACGTACACTCCACGGACACCTTTTCTTCTTCAGTCCTTTAATTGCTCATGTCTCTGTATAATCTCCCACCCACCTTGAAATTAACCAGATTGTGGGAAGAGTGGGAGAGATGACCTTAAGCATTCCCTCTGAGAAGCAAAATTCTCACCCACCTGTGACAATTCCTGAGCATTCTTATCCTGCCATGCAGCCTAGTACATGGCACAGGGCTTGGCATAAGGTGGGAGTCAGGGATTGCTTGAAGGATCTGGGAGTTGAGTTCCTGCTCATCTCAAAACCGCAGTCACATAAGGATCAGTTCAGTTCAGTTCAGTCGCTCAGTCGTGTCCGACTCTTTGTGACCCCATGAATCGCAGCATGTCAGGCCTCTTTGTGACCCCATGAATCGCAGCACGCCAGGCCTCCCTGTCCATCCCCAACTCCCGGAGTTCACTCAGACTCACGTCCATCGAGTCCATGATGCCATCCAGCCATCTCATCCTCGGTCGTCCCCTTCTCCTCCTGCCCCCAATCCCTCCCAGTATCAGGGTCTTTTCCAATGAGGCAACTCTTCGCATGAGGTGGCCAAAGTACTGGAGTTTCAGCTTTAGCATCATTCCTTCCAAAGAAATCCCAGGGTTGATCTCCTTCAGAATGGACTGGTTGGATCCCCTTGCAGTCCAAGGGACTCTCCAGAGTCTTCTCCAACACCACAGTTCAAAACCATCAATTCTTCGGCTATCAAGGAAGAGGCCTAGGGAATGAATTATGTGCCCAACACAAAATCCTTCACAGCTTTGAGCCAGGAACTCGAGCCTCAGTCTGTGGGCTCATTTAGCTGGGCCAGTTCCAGGTGTGTTTCAGAAGCTGGACTGTTAAAACTGTTGTGTACAATGTGTGTTTCTTCTTTCATTGGTTTTCATAGCCTGGAGTTCCTTTTATTTAGTAGAAGGCACTTACTTTATGTTCATTTTTCAGCAATTTTCAAAAAGATGTTATAAACATTCACAAACAGATTTTGTGTAGACTTGTTTTTGGACAAATGCCTAGGAGTGGGACTAAAAGATCATATGGAATAAGTGTATGTTTAAATTTTTGTTTTTTTAACAAGGGTTTTCAAGTAAACAGTGTGGATTGGAAGCTGCTGTAAATACTACCCAAAATAATCTCAGTCCATGCTTCTTAAAAGATTGCAGACTAATCTCCTTAATATTTTAAATGCAAAGAAACTTCAGTTCTTTTCTTGGTGTGTGTGCACTTCTTCTTTTTCTTTTTACCTGTGAAAGCTCTCACCTCCTAACCCTTACCTCTGGCAACCACCAATCTGTTTTCTGTATCTATGAACTTGGTATTTATTTTGTTTGTGTGGATTTTTTGCTTGTTTTGTTTTTAGATTTATCATAGAAGAGAAATGATAGGAGTCTTTTTTCTGATTGACTCATCTCACTTAGCATAATGCCCTCAAGGCCCATCTATGTTGCTGCAAATAACAAATTTTATTCTTCTTTATAGCTTAATCATTTTCTACTGTGTGTATGTATATATACCACAATTTCTTTATTCATTCATGCATCAGTAGATTGTTTCTGTATCTTGGCTATTGTAAATAGTGCTGCAATGAATGTGGGGTGCAGTGGCTTCCCATGTGGCACTAATGGTAAATAACCTGCCTGCTAATGCAAGAGATGTGGGTTCAATCCTTGGATTGGGAAGATCTCCTGGAGGAGGAAATGGCAACCCACTCTAGAAATCTTATCTGGAGAATTCCAAGAACAGAGGAGCCTGGTAGGCTACAATCCATGGTGTCACAAAGAGTTGGACATAACTTAGTGACTAAACAAGGCAAATATAATAGTTTTTTTTTTTTTAATAAATATCAGTTCCTTTAATTAATTCAAAATATTAAAATACTTGAGTACCAACCAATGATGTTTTCAGAATTTCCTTTTGGAGTGCCTGTAGACATTAATCTGAATGGAAGTTTAGAGGCTAAGAAACTTCTCCTGGAAAGTCATCTATCAGGTGCCTGTGGTTGTTTCATATTGTTTGTTTATTTGGGTTACCTTTGGATGACTGAATGGTTAGAGATAGCAGAAAGTGTAAAAGCAATGCTAAGTTTTCAAGCCTCCCCTTGACACTGCTGTTGGTGCTAAAGTTTGTTGCTTGGTGAAATGGATGGTAACTCAGCATTTTTATAGACCTCAGCTGGTAGTAAATGAGTGTACCAGTCAAAGGTCATATTGTAGTTACATAGCAGGCTTGCTGGGAGCCCAAGGTGGTGACAGCTATTAAATCATCTGGTAGACAAAGATTCCAAGAGGGGAAATGAAAGGTCAGAAGTACTGCTTATTAAATTCCTGATATCATGGCTTCCTGTCTCACTGTGTTCATAAGCCTCAATGACTACAGCTGATGGGCCTGAATTTTCTCAACAAACCTTTCTAGAAGGCATTCAGGAGAATGGTTAAACAACTTTGGACTGTGGACTCTATTTTTATAAGCAGTCTGTGGGCTGCTGTAAATGAACTCATGAAGTAAGAAATTCTCCTGTGAAAGAAAAGTGAAGCCACTAAAGTATACAGTCAGAGCTTAACTCTGCAATGAGACTAAAAACTCATTTGAATTTGAGTAAGTCAGACATTAGGATAAAATCTCAGTATCAGAACAAACTACCAGTCCTTCCCCAGGAAGAAAACAATTATAATAATACAGAATCTGAATTTTATCACTTATCTACAAGGTTAGGTTTTAAATAAGTATTGCACAGCAATAGAAAAAGGAAGTAATTCCATAGATTTATGCAATTTAAGGCCTTACAATAAGGGCATCACAGGGTAATTAAGCAGAACCTCTAGGGATATTATGCCTAACATCTAGTTGCCTATAGCAACTAAAACACAACACTGAATGGTACAGGGATTTTGCTCTATTTTGCTCCTGGGAGCAAAGTGATCAACTCTGTTGTTTTACAGTTGCTAAGTTGTGTCTGACTCTTTGCGACCCCATGGTCAATAGCCCACCAGGCTCCTCTGTCCATAGGATTCTCTAGGCAAGAATACTGGAGTGGGTAGCCATTTCCTTCTCTAGGGGATCTTTCTGACCCAGGGATCAAACCTGAGTCTCCTGCATCAGCAGCCAGATTCTTTACCACTGAGCCATCAAGAAAGCCCTACTCTGATGTTTACATAAATAGATTATAAAAGGTATTGGCCTTCTTCATCTCTTTCTCATATTTCTGGTACAAAAAGTCTTCTTTATGATACTACTATGGTATCTTCAGTTTTCCCAAGCAACATTTAAGAAATCCTCAGAATGAATTTGAGCATTAACTAGATGGGAGTCTGAAATTTGTCATTGTTATGTTTGCCAGACTGTTTGCACTTATTTAACAGTCTAAGCAGATGTTTGCTTTCTCCCTCATTGTTTTATAAATCTTCCCTGAAATGGAGCTTAGTTGTAATGATGCATAATCCCAGGTGAAGGAGTATGGTCAGATGTATATAATGGGTGCCAAAGGAACACTTGAAATTCATTTTATGCATTTGTACTCCTATTTACATTAGTAATAGCTAGGCTCTCTGGGTAATTTTTCCTAACTTGAGTATATGTGTTCTTTCTCTGCTTGTTGATAGTGCTACACTTATTCTAATTTCCCTTTTTCATTTATTATGTCATATTTTTACAGAACATTTCACAATATACTTTTTGTTTCTCTTCCACAACTTAAATTTTAATTTTTTCAATGTAGCCCCAAGATCTCAATTAGCTTTGAATCCAATGAAATTAGTTCCTAACCCTAACAAATACTCAACTGATCTTTGATTAGTAATTAAGTGAATTAACAAAATAATTTGATATTTTATTCAAATGAATTAAAATTTCAAGGTAATAACTTTTCAATGTTTCATTCAAAGCAATGTCTAATTATATTTTGGTCAGTTAACTTTTAATTAAATTGGACACTGAATCTTGTTAATCAATGGTGACAGCTCACTGAGAGGAAAGTATTTGATGTTGAGAGGAAAGGATTGCACTAGGGAGATATTAGAATATCAGCTTTTGCATACTATGGTGATGAGCAGTTAATGAAGCAGAAGGTTATTTTCAGGAGTAAAATCAGAAATCTGACTCATGAACTTGCCAATACATGCAAATGAGTACATGTATTTTCTTTTGGCTGGGGCTGACACCAACATGATGCTCATGACCTACTATGAACCTCACAGTTGTTAGGTGTTGGTGTTACTGTTATTTTTTAGTAGTAGTAACAATGGATTCAAACCAGTTCAATGATGGCACTCCCACAGCATTTCTTGTGACCAGGGAAGATGGACATGGTATCTGAGATTAATGATATAGACTTTGCTTATAGATAGAGCAAATCTAAGTGTTCGAAAAAACATTTATATAGTGACTTCATTATTATCATGTTATAAAACCTAGACAATAGCTTTAACAATGTATCATTTTTTTTTTCAAAAATAATGTCCAAAACACTATGGCTTTAGAAGAAAATAAGTAAATGAATGATAAACTTGAGTACATAAAAGTGGTACAGTTCTTTAAAATGCCATAAGAAATACCAAGGACGTGATCTATCAGGAAAGTATTTGAAATACACATATAGGCAATATGTGTGAATTATTTGAATACACAGAGTTTTTGTGAACTGCTTGAATTCACAGACTGCAAGGAGATCAAACCAATCAATCCTAAAGGAAGTCAGTCCTGAATATTCATTGGAAGGACTGGTGCTGAAGCTGAAGCTCCAATACTTTGGCCATCTGATGCAAACAGCTGACTCATTGGAGAAGACCCTGATGCTGGAGAAGGTTGAAGGCAGGAGGAGAAGGGGACGACAGAAGACTAGATGGTTGGATGGCATCACCGACTCAGTGGACATGAGTTTGAGCAAACTCCAGGAGACGGTGAAGAACAGGGAAGCCTGGTGTGCTGCAGTCCATGAAGTAGCAGTGCCGTCATGACTGAGTGACTGAACAACAGCAGAGGTTTCTAAATCAGTAAGAAAATAAACCTAATGTAAATATCATATAGAGAAAACTGCAATAAAAAGGGAAAACTCATGGAAAGAAATATGAATAAAAAATCTTAAAAATATACAAATGGACAAAAAATAAATAATTGCTAAATTTTACTTAAAACTAATAAAACAAATCACAAAAGTGATTTTTAAGAAGACTAGATGGTTGGATGGCATCACCGACTCAGTGGACATGAGTTTGAGCAAACTCCAGGAGACGGTGAAGAACAGGGAAGCCTGGTGTGCTGCAGTCCATGAAGTAGCAGTGCCGTACATGACTGAGTGACTGAACAACAGCAGAGGTTTCTAAATCAGTAAGAAAATAAACCTAATGTAAATATCATATAGAGAAAACTGCAATAAAAAGGGAAAACTCATGGAAAGAAATATGAATAAAAAATCTTAAAAATATACAAATGGACAAAAAATAAATAATTGCTAAATTTTACTTAAAACTAATAAAACAAATCACAAAAGTGATTTTTAAAAAAATCTATAAATATATTAGCAAAAATAATATGTTTGGTATTGTTTCTTATAGAAAATACTGAGCAATAAGAGCACTTACATTTTGTTGGTAGGAGAGTTCAGTTCAGTTCAGTCCAGTTCAGTCGCTCAGTCGTGTCCGACTCTTTGGAACCCCATGAATCACAAAATGCCAGGCCTCCTTGTCCATCACCAACTCCCAGAGTTCACTCAAACTCATGTCCGTTGAGTCGGTGATGCCATCCAGTCATCTCGTCCTCTTTCATCCGCTTCTCCTCCTGCGCCCAGACCCTCCCAGCAACAGAGTCTTTTCCAATGAGTCAACTCTTTGCATGAGGTGGCCAAAGTATTGGAGTTTCAGCTTTAGCATCATTCCTTCCAAAGAAATCCCAGGGCTGATCTCCTTCAGAATGGACTGGTTGGATCTCCTTGCAGTCCAAGGGACTCTCAAGAGTCTTCTCCAACACCACAGTTCAAAAGCATCAATTCTTTGGCGCTCAGCTTTCTTCCCAGTCCAACTTTCACATCCATACATGACCACTGGAAAAACCATAGCCTTGACTAGATGGACCTTTGTTGGCAAAGTAATGTCTCTGATTTTTAATATGATGTCTAGGTTGGTCATAACTTTCCCTCCAAGGAGTAAGCGTGTTTTAATTTCATGGCTGGTAGGAGAGTAAATGGTGTCATATATTTGCTGTGTAATTTGATATTTCTGCATACGTGTGTTCAGTCCTGTCTGACTCTTTGCAACCCTGTGGACTGTAGCTCACCAGCCTCCTCTGCCCATGGAATTTCCAAGCAAGAATAGTGGAGTAGGTTACCATTTCCTCCTCCAGGGGCTCTTCTCAATTCAGGGATCAAACCTACATCTCTTGTGTCTCCTGCACTGAGAGGAGGATTCTTTACCATTGGTGTCAACTGGAAAGTCTTTCAACAAAACCAAAAATCCACACAGATTTTGACATATTTTTAGTGATTCGTTCTGTAGTCATTCTTACAAAGAACACCAAGATGCATTATATGTTATGTCAGCATTTTTAGTTATCTGAAAATATCTTCATTTTTCACCAGTTAACATAGTTAAATCCTGATTTTCACCTACTCCCTCTATAGTTTTCTGTGAGTTTACCATTTGTCACTCTCACTTGGTTTATGAGAGTTTATTGGTTTATTTAAAAAAACTTGGTTTATGTGGTAAATTTTATGGTCACCTTTCCAATATGGAAATGGTTACATAAATTATGAAGGACAATCAGCACACATGAATTTATTTTTTCATTTTATACTTTTCCATACTATTTGAATTTCTGCTATATGTAAGTACCAGTTTTATTCTTAAATAATTCTTGTAAAATATATGAAACTTAATTATTCTCTGAAATTAAATTAATGGGAATGATCTGCCATATATTCCTATACTAACTATTGGAAATCACTGGTTTTATGATCACTGTCAATGGAGGTAATAATTCCTGCTGAACTCTAAGGTTCTAAACCTCTGATTCTGATGCCAACAGAATTCTAGTGAATTAAGTTTTAATTATTTTCTTGAGGAACTTTGATTATTTCTATATAAGTCAACATCCAAATCTCCCAGGTTGGTTCTAACGTTCATTTCAGTTGCTCAGTTGCATTTGACTCTGCGACCCCATGAACTGCAGCACACCAGGCTTCCCTGTCCATCACCAACTCCCAGAGTTACTCAAACTCCTGTCCATTGAGTTGGTAATGCCATCCAACCATCTCATCCTCTATGATCTCCATCTCCTCCTGCCTTCTATCTTTCCCAACATCAGTGTCTTTTCAAATAAGTCTTTGGTTGGATCTCCTTGCAGTCCAAGGGACTCTCAAGAGTCTTCTCCAACACCGCAGTTCAAAAACATCAATTCTTCAGTGCTCAGCTTTCTTTATAGTTCAACTCTCACATCCATACATGACTACTGGAAAAACCATAGCTTTGACTAGATGTATCTCTGTCAGCAAAGTAATGTCACTTCTTTTTAATATGCTTTCTAGGTTGGTCAAACTTTTCTACCAAGGAGTCTTTTAATTTTATTGCTGCAAGCACCATCTGCAGTGATTTTGGAGCCCCCCCAAAATAAAGTCTGTCACTGTTTCCATTGTTTCCCCATCTATTTGCCATGAACTGATGGGACCAGATGCCATGATCTTAGTTTTCTGAATGTTGAGTTTTAAGCCAACTTTTTCACTCTCCTATTTCACTTTCATCAACAGGCTCTTTACTTCTTTGCTTTCTGCCATAAGGGTGGTGTCATCTGCATATCTGAGGTTATTGATATTTCTGCTGGCAGTGTTGATTTCAGCTTATGCTTTATCCAATCCAACATTTCACATGATGTACTCTGTATATAAGTTAAATAAGCAGGGTGACAATATACAGCCTTTACGTACTCCTTTTCTTATTTGGAACCAATCTGTTGTTTCATGTCCATTTCTAACTGTTCCTTCTTGATCTGCATACAAATTTCTCAGGAGACATGTAATGTGGTAATACCTTCCCATCTCTTTAAGAATTTTCCACTCTTTGCTGTGATCCACAGTCAAAGCCTTTGATGTATTCAGTAAAGCAGAAGTAGATGTTTTTCTGGAACTCTCTTGCTTTTTCGATGATCCAATGATTGTTGGCAATTTAATCTCTGGTTCCTCTGCCTTTTCTAAATCCAGCTTGAACATCTGGAACTTCAAGGTTCACATACTGTTGAAGCCTGGCTTGGAGAATTTTGAGCATACTTTGCTAGCATGTGAGATGAGTGCAATTGTGTGGTACTTTGAACATTCTTTGGCATTGCCCTTCTTTGGGATTGGAATGAAAACTGACCTTTTCCAGTCCTATGGCTACTGCTGAGCTTTCCAAATTTGCTGGCATATCGAGTGCAACATTTTCACAGCATCATCTTTTAGGATTTGAAATAGCTCAACTGGAATTCAATCACCTCCACTAACTTTGTTTATAGTGATGCTTCCTAAGGCCCACTTGACTTTGCATTCCAAGATGTCTGGCCCTAGGTGAGTGATCACCCCATCATGGTTATCTGGGTCATGAAGATCTTTTTTGTATAGTTCTTCTGTGTATTCTTGCCACCTCTTCTTAATAATAAAATCATTCTAACGTAATGCTTCATAATTTCACAAACAGGAAGTTAATGATATCTGAATAAAGAAGTCTTATGCCTGAAATAATGTACTCAATTTAAGCTTAGGTCATTTATTATGCTACAAATCAGGAGAAAAAGATTAGTTAAAAAGAAAAACTCAGAAGCCCCTTAAAATGCCCTGAAAGAGACTAAAAGTGAAAGGAAAAAAATCACAGAGGCTCCTTCACAACACTCAGGCCATACTCACTGTTAACAGTGGAGGCGTCAGAGTCAGTGCCAGCGTTCAAATCCAGCTTCTTATCACTTGGAAGTCATGTGGCTTTAGACAAGATAGTTAACTTTTATGTATGTGAGAATCTCCATCCGTAAAATTGGAATAATAGCTGTTATAGACTTCATGTTTGTGACTTCCTGAAAATTCACATGTTGAAATCCCAACCCCCAATAGGAAGGTATTTGGAGATAAAGCAGGTCATTAGGTCATGAGGGTGGAGTTCCCATGATAAAATTAATGTACTTAGAGGAAGAGGAAGGAGAGAGATGGCTAGCCCGAGTTCTCTCTCCATCCTCAGCCACCTGGAAACCAGGAAAGGGGCTCTCACCAAGAACCTAGTAGTCTGGCACCTTGATTTTGGACTTTTAAGTTTCTAGATCTGTAAGAAATACAAGTTTGTTATTTAAGTCATTCAGTCTATGGTATTCCATATAGCAGCCCAAACTAACACAATAACTATATCTAATTTAGAGATGTATTCATTTCCTATGGCTACTTTAACAAATTACCACAAATTTAGGGATTTAGAACATCACAAGTTTATTCTCTTCTAGTCTGGATGTCGGGAGTCAGAAATGGTTTCACTAAGCCAAAAATCAAGGTATTGGCAGGGCTGTGCTTCCTCTGGAGGCTCTGGGGAGAATCTGTGTCCTTGCTTTTTCCTATTTCTAGAGCTACATTCCTTGGCATATGGTGCCTTCATCACATCTTTAAAGTTATCAGTGTGGCATCTTTCTTTTTGACTCTGCTTCTGTTTCCATCATACAGCCTTCTTTTCTTTATTGTCTTCTCTCTGCCTCCCTCTTATAAAGACACTTTGTTTTCTGAATGTTGAGCTTTAAGCCAACTTTTTCAGCCTCCTCTTTCACTTTCATCAAGAGGCTTTTTAGTTCCTCTTCACTTTCTGCCATAAGGGTGGTGTCATCTGCATATCTGAGGTTATTGATATTTCTCCCAGAAATCTTGATTCCAGCTTGTGCTTCTTCCAGTCCAGCTTTTCTCATGATGTCCTCTGCATAGAAGTTAAATAAGCAGGGTGACAATATACAGCCTTGATGTACTCCTTTTTCTATTTGGAACCAGTCTGTTGTTCCATGTCCAGTTCCAGTCCCATCACTTCATGGGAAATAGATGGGGAAACAGTGGAAACAGTGTCAGATTTTATTTTGGGGGGCTCCAAATCACTGCAGATGGTGACTGCAGCCATGAAATTAAAAGACGCTTACTCCTTGGAAGAAAAGTTATGACCAACCTAGAGAGCATATTCAAAAGCAGAGACATTACTTTGCCGACTAAGGTCCATCTAGTCAAGGCCATGGTTTCTCCTGTGGTCATGAATGGATGTGAGAGTTGGACTGTGAAGAAGGCTGAGCACTGAAGAATTGATGCTTTTGTGGTGTTGGAGAAGACTCTTGAGAGTCCCTTGGACTGCAAGGAGATCCAACCAGTCCATTTTAAAGGAGATCAGTCCTGGGTGTTCTTTGGAAGGAATGATGTTACAGCTGAAACTCCAGTAATTTGGCCACCTCATGCAAAGAGGTGACTCACTAGGAAAGACTCTGATGCTGGGAGGGATTGGGGACAGGAGGAGAAGGGGACGACAGAGGATGAGATGGCTGGATGACATCACTGACTCAATGCACATGAGTTTGGGTGAACTCTGGGAGTTGGCGATGGACAAGGAGGCCTGGCGTGCTGCAATTCATGGGGTCGCAAAGAGTAGGACACGACTGAGCAACTGAACTGACTCAACTGATGTTGAGGGAGGTTCCTTCTATGCCCATTTTTTGAAGAGTTTTAATCATAAATGGGTGATGAATTCTGTCATAGGCTTTTTATGCATCTACTGAGAGGATCATGTGGTTTTTTCTTTCAATTTGTTAATATGGTGTATCACACTGATTGATTTGCATATACACAAGCATCCTTCCATCCCTGGAATAAACCCAACTTAATCATCGTATATGAGGTTTTTAATGTGTTGTTGAATTCTGTTTGCTAGAGTTTTGTTAAGGATTCTCGCATCTATGTTCATCAGTGATACTAGCTTGAATGACATATATGTTTGTATACAGAAAAGCTAAATGATAGAAAAATAACAATTTTCACAAAATTCCTATATAAATCAATCCAACCTCAGTGAAAATCATAACAAAATTTTACTAGAAACAATAAAGTTCATGGAAAGTAAAAACTTCAAGAGTGGCAAAATAGTGACTATAAACACCTTTATATCACCATATTGCTGTAAAAATACTATTATAAAATAGTATTGACATTAAGAATAAACATATGGACCAAAATTCAAAAGTACATTGAGGGACATCTATCTGCCAATGCAGGGGACACATCCACATGCCATGGAGCAATGAAGCCAGTGCACCACAGTTACTGAGCCTGGGTTCTGCAACTACTGAAGCCCAGGAGCCCTAGAGCCTGTGCCCTGCAACAAGAGAAGACACTGCAAGGAGCAGTCTGCACAGCCCAGTGAAGAGTAGCCCCCACTCCCTGTAACTAAAGAAAGCATGCACCTAGTAATGAAGACCCAGCATAGCCAAAAATAAATAAAAATTATTTTTTAAAGCTTATTGAATGATATATGATAAAAGTAGCCCATTGAGATGAGAATGGATCAAGTAACTAATGAACACACCCTGCACAAATGACCATCATGAAGAAAGTATTTAATAAAATTTTAACATTATGTCACATTATATACCAAAACACACTCCAGATGGATTAAAAGTTTAAGAAGAAAGATGCCAAGATGAAAATCTAAGTATTATATATACTTTCAGGATAAAACAAATCTTTTAACAAAAATAGGAAATGGGAAAAAGAAATCCAACATTTGACAAGTCAAATAAAAAATGTTACCTACCATATAAGATACTATAACCAAAATCTGTAATAGTTAAGGGATCATTTGGAAAAATACCTGTCACACATATTACAGACATTTAATTACATATATTCAATTTAAAGATTCTCATAAACCGAAGAAACAAATGGGCAAAGCATATGGACAAACAACTAAGATAAAAAGAAATTCAAATAGCCAGTAAACTTATAAAAAGGTGTTCAAACTCAGTGGTAATCACAGAAATACACTAAGAGATTACTTAATGCTGATCGAACTGGCAAAAAAAGTAGAATAAAAATCTATAGGTGAAAGGTACATTCTTACATTCCTGGTAAAAAGTAAACTGTGAAAGTCTCTTCACAAGAGTGTGCATACACATGCACACATAAACACACATGTTTATATATGTATTCCTTAAGGAGCACCAATGAAGATACGGAAGGATTCAAGGTTACCTCAGCAGGATGAGGGAAATAAGGATTAGCAATTTTTTCTTTTAAATCTTTGACTCTTACCTTAAATGAAGAACTTTTCTAACTTGAAAAATATAAATAACACTTTAAAAAGCAACACCACATATACCTGACTAAAAGAAATGGAACAAAAGGAGGAGAGAGAAAAAGAATACTAACCACATATAGTCAAACAGCAAATCATTATGTTGTATTCCTGAAACTAATACTATATAAATTATACCTCAGTTTTGAAAAAGTGCTCAAGAAGTCTGTGGAGAGGCCCACATGGGAGAAAATAAAATATGGCTTCCAGCCAGCAACCAGCCCCATATGAGTGAGTCATCTTGGAAATAAATCCTTAGCTCCAGTCAAGTCTTCAGATGACTGCAACCTGGCCAACATCTTGACTACAACCTCAAACCAGTACCATCTAACTAAACTGCTTCTGAATTCCAGACCCACAGAAACTGTGTAGATAATAAACGTTAAAAAAGAAGAAGAAAAGGAAAGGAAAGGGCAAAGAGAAATCTATTTGAAAACTCTTAAAGCTGTGGTCCCTATAATAATTCTTAATGTCTCTTGCCACATTCCTAGTAAGCAGTGTTCCTACAACTAAAACAAAGACACAGATAATAATCAGATAAAACCACTGTTCTGCAAATCAAAACAACTATGTACTTACCCACTCACACCAGTCAGAATGACCATCATTAAAAAGTCTACAAATAATTAAGGCCAGAGAGGGTGTGGAGAAAAGGGAACTCTCTTACACTGTTGGTGGGAATGTAACCTGGTGTAGCCACTATGGAACCCAGTACAATTTCCTCAAAAAATTAAAACTACAAGTGCCACATGATCCAGCAATCCCACTCCTGAGGATATACCTAGACAAAACAAAAATTCAAAAAGATACATGGGCCCTTAGTTCATAGTAGCACTATTTACAACAGCCAAGACATGGAAACAACCTAAATATCCATCGACAGATGAATGGATAAAGACGAGGTGGTGTATATGTGTGTAACACACACACGCCCACACGTGCACAGGCATGCACACGTGCATGTGCACTGGAGTATCACTTAACCATTAAAAAGAATTCCATTTCTAGTAAATGGATGGACCTAGAGATTAAGGTCCATCTTAGCAAAGTAAATCAGAAAGAGAAAGGCAAATACTATGTGATATCACTTATATGTGGAATTTAAAATATGACATAAATGAACGTATCTATGAAACAGAAACAGACTCATAGAGAACAGACTTGCAGTTGCCAAGGGGGAGGGAGGTTGGGAAGGGAAGGATAGGGAGCTTGGGATTAGCAGACGCAAACTATTGTATACAGGATGGATAAATAACAGGGTCTTACTGTAGAGCACAAGGAACTATCCTGTCTACCCTGTGATAAATCATAATGGAAAAGAATATTAAAAAGAATATATGTACGTATATATGTATAACTGAGTCACTTTGCTGTATAGCAGAAATTAAACACAACATTGTAAATCAACTATATTTCAATAAAAATTTTAACACTTATTCACATTAAACACACACACAAACACACACACACACACACACACACACACACACACATATCAACAACGGACTTGAGAGAGACTTAAAAACAACTTCATCTCTTTCACAATTCTGTCTAGGCTGACCCTGACCTTGTCCCACCAAGACAACATATGTGCTACCTTAAGTACTTTTACCTTTTAAAATATACCAAGGCAAATATTACCAATGGGGATGCTACCAACCTGATTTGTTGACAGCTTCATTTAGTTCTACAGTTAACTGCAGAGGGGCTTCTTTCTTCCTTGAAGAAACTGGACCTGACTTTGGATGTGATTTCTCGCTCTGAGTCTAAAAGAGATACAGCATTAGATCTACTCTATTTAATTACCAATTTTGACTAAACATATTTGTTTTAAAATTGAAAAAAAATTGTAAAACATGAAACGAGCTGGTAAAGTTGCATACTTAAATAACACTGTAGAAACCAAATTCATATAACCTATCATAGAAACAATGAATAGCTTTTAAAAACCTAAAGAAGATTAGACAATAAATTGCCATATAGGCATTTAACATCACAAATACAAGAGAAATGAATAAAGTACAGCAACATGAATGATTATGTTAACAAGGTTCAGAGGACTGTGAGATCAGAGACATGAAGATCAGAAACTAAAGGTAAGAATAATACACTGAAAATAGAGACATTAAGTAGAAGTATTCAAAATCCATCTTCCTCCTTGACACCACTAGGCTGAGAACACTCACTGTTAAAATTAGACACCTAAGCAAGAGAGATTTCTTTGTCAGAAAAACTTACCAAGTCAAGAGAAGAAAGCCTACAGATACTAACAAGAGCTTTTCACAATGACGTGGCCATACAGATCACATAACAGCAAATGTACAACTAAAATGTACAACTCCTAAGTATGCAGAGTTTCCAATTACCATTTTAGTTTTACACTCCTAAAAGTGAGGCCTGGGGTGCTGTGATTCATGGGGTCGCAGAGTCGGAAACAACTGAGTGACTGAACTGAACTGAACTGAACTGAACTGAACAGTGAGGAGACCAATAAGGATCACTGGAACATTTGACAAAGGTTCTGTAAGCATTTGACTCAGACGGTAAAGAATCTGCCTGCAATGCAGGAGACCCAAGTTCGATCCCTGAGTCAGGAAGATCCCCTAAAGAAGGGAATGGCTACCCACTCCAGCATTCTTGGCTACCCACTCCTGACCTTGTCCCACCAAGACAACATATGTGCTACCTTAAGCATTTTTACCTTTTAAAATATACCGAGGCAAATATCACCCATGGATAGAGAATTCCATGGACAGAGGAGTCTGGAGGGATACAGTCCATGGAGTTGCAAAGAGTAGGACCCAACTGAGCAACTAGCACACAATGGATGATGTTAAATTAAAATTATCTCTCCAAAAAAAATAAAAAATTCTCTCTCCAAACTAGAGTTTATCGGGTGGTACAATGGTAAAGAACCCATCTGCCAATGCAGGAGATGCAGGTTTGATTCTTGGTCTGGAAAGATCCCCTGGAGAAGGAAATGGCAACTCACCCCAGTATTCTTGCCAAGAGAACCCCACAGACAAAGAAGTGTGGCGGGCTACAGTTCATGGGGTCGCAAAGTGTCAGACATGACTTAGTGACTGAACAACAACAAAGTTATCCATTTGGGGAGCCTCCAGGATTCCAATATGTCATGCCATCCTTGCACAAGTGTCAAAAGCTCTGCTTTCCCTCAGTGGACATCTGGGCCAACCAAAAATCTTCAGTTTTTGCCCAAAATCAGCAAATACTCTCAGGGAAGAAAAAGACTAACAATCATCAACACTTATTCTAAGGATTTCACTTTCTTTTTTAGTTCATCTAGTCCTTGTTGCTTCCACAATGCCCATGTCTCTAAAAAACATGAGTTTTTTTGCATTTTATTCTTTTTTTAAACTAGCTATTGCAGCAGAAGCATTGACCTACTGCAATCTGTTACATCCTACCTGAAAGTAGAACCTCTACCCTGATATCAAAGGCCCACAAGAACATTTTGAGAAAAGAAAAAGAAAATATTGTTCATGAACACAGATGCAATCATCTTAAAATATTAGCAAACCAAATCAGAACAAGTTAATACTTCATGACCAAGCCAAGATTATCCCAAGAAATTTAGTTGATTTAACTGTCAAAAATTAAAATAATTTATCACCTTAAAAAAAGTCTCTCAATTATGATAACAATGGATGTCTTCATTCCTTGGAACCAAAATGCTATATGTGGTTAATTATTTGTTTATACAAGTTTCTAGTGAATGTTATTTCTAGCATTACAGGTCTTCCTCTCAGATACTGCAAATTCCATTTCAGATCACCCCAATAAATAGAGTACTACAATAAAGCAAGGCACATGAATTTTTTGATTTCCCAGTGTATATAAAAACTGTTTCCACTAAACTATAGTACGTTTGGAGCAGAAAATGGCAACCCACTCCAGTATTCTTGCCTGGAAAATTCCATGGAGGGAGAAGCCATGGGGTCGCAAAGAGTCGGACACAACTGAGCAACTTCAATGTCAATATAGTACAGTAAGTGTGCAATAGCATTATGTCTAAAAAAATTCCCATACCTTGATTAAGAAATATTTATTGCTAAAACATGTTAACCATTGTCTGAGCCTTCTAGAAGTCATAATTTTTTTGCAACAGTAACTTCAAAGGTCTCTGATCATACATAGATCATGACAAATATAATTTAAAAAATGTTTGAAATATAGTGAGAAATTACCAAAACATGACATAGAGACATGAAGCAAACAAATGCTGTCCGGAAAAACAGCACTGAGAGACTTGCTTGACACAAGGTTACCATAAACCTTCAAAATATAAAGAATGAACTATCTGTGAAGGGCAACAGGCAAAGCACAACCTACAATGTATGTCTCTTCAATTACTATTGTGCTTTTGAATAATTTGTCCTCAATCATTAGCTTCAAAATCTCTATTTCAAAGGTGGCTATTTTGTAGAGTTAGGCCAACGTATCCTCTTAAGATATATAATGAATAAAAGACTGATTTCCCTGTTTAGCAATAAACTGCCTTCAGTAAAAGTGAAAAATAATTGTGTTATAATTTGATGATTCTAATTCCCAGACCTCCAATTTCAACCAAAGGAAATGTAGGACCAAAATTTTCATAAAATATCTCTAAATTTCATGTAAACTCAATGGAAATATAGGATTCCTTTTAAAAAATAAGACTTACAAACAACTAAAATATATCTAATTTTGTGTATTGAGCTTTACTCATGAAGCTCTCCTTTTAAACCTACCTCTTTGCTTGATGACTGAACACAAACATCTTTTGTTTTAGGCGTTGAATAAAGCACTGATTTTGTGGCATTTTTGCTAACATCACTGGCAAGACCTAAAAAGTCAAAAAAAATTTTAACGTATAAAAATTTTTGGTTACAATTAAAAGAAGCCCTGTTGATACATGAAGAATTCTTTTGATTCTTTTAAGCACAATTAGTTTAACTGAAGTACAGACATCAACTCAATATTCAAATGTACCTAGAAGCCATCAGGAACTGAAAAAGACAGACAAGATTCCTGAAGAAGTATGTGCCAATTCATTTTTCAGAACTTAAAAAGAAGAGATACCTTTCCACTATGTGTGATTTTCTTTGGCTGGCTTTTTTTTGTTTTGCTTTGTTTGTTTTGGTTGGCTTTTATTCCAATTCCTTCTGATATTAATCAGCACTTAGAGAGTTTCCTAAAACTTGCCATAATATATCTTTTCTTTAGGAAGGGGTGCAAATCACCAAATGTTATTACAAGTTTTTCAGAGATCTCAAGAATTCTGCACATTACTTCCATTAATAAGATACTTCCTCTAGTGTATAATAATTATTTACAGAATTCCAGACTATAGGAATCTAGTGTGAACTAAAGGAAATAACAAATTATTCTCATTTTTGGCAGTATTATCTTCAGTATGGAGAAAGAAATGGCAACCCACTCCAGTATTCCTGCTGGGAAAACCCCATGGATGAAGGAGCCTGGCGGGCTATAGGCCATGGGGTCGCAAACAGCTGGATATGACTGAACAACACACATCTTCAGTATACCAGAAGATACATGAAGGACTGCACATGTACTCAAAATTCCTGGGAGAATATATACTGAAATGCTGGAACATATTTGCTGAATTTGATGTCAATGAACAAATTTATATTTCAGCCATCCCAATCCACAAAGTGAAACCTTACTTTTTTCTTCAAAACAGTCTAGTAAGACTTCCAGTATATTCTGGCCACGCTCTGTATTAATGTCAGGTGCCCTAGTAAGAAACAAAGAACGGAAAATGTTAAAGTATCATTTCTAAAACGTCTTTGCTAATTATTAACATCTATCTTGAAAATTCCATATCTCCTTATTACAAAATGCTCATTTTTACTTAATGAGAAAAATATCACCATTAAAATCTGAGGATAAAACAAGTATTTGAGAACCAAGAGTTCCTAAAAAGTATGTGAAGCACTATGTTATTGTCTACATTAACAATTATATTCCCTGATTGAATAGCTATGTCTAAAGCTGTTTTAGACTACTCCTGTACCTAAAAAAGAACATAAAACTTTTTTGAACAAAGGCTATGGTTCTTCCTGTGGTCATGTATGGATGTGAGAGTTGGACTGTGAAGAAGGCTGAGCACTGAAGAATTGATGCTTTTGAACTGTGGTGTTGGAGAAGACTCTTGAGAGTCCCTTGGACTACAAGGAGATCCAACCAGTCCATTCTGAAGGAGATCAGCCCTGGGATTTCTTTGGAAGGAATGATGCTAAAACTGAAGCTCCAGTACTTTGGCCACCTCATGCGATGAGTTGACTCATTGGAAAAGACTTTGATGCTGGGAGGAATTGGGGGCAGGAGGAGAAGGGGACAACAGAGGATGAGATGGCTGGATGGCATCACAGACTCAATGGACATGAATCTGAGTGAACTCCGGGAGTTGGTGATGGACAGGGAGGCCTGGCGTGCTGTGATTCTTGGGGGCACAAAGAGTCGGACACGACTGAGCAACTGAACTAAGATCTAATCATTCTTGAGATGCTTCTTTAATTAAAGACTCTATAGTCACAAGTCCTAACAGCTCCAAGTAACATAGTCTTCCCTATATTTCAAATGCACTTTTGATTCAATACCCTTAATCTGAAGGAACTAATGAACCAATATAATTTTAGATTCACATGCAGTTGTAAAAATAATATAAAAGAGATCCCCTGTTCACTTTATCCAGTTTTCTTCAATGAGAACAGTTCACATAATAATACAATATATTATCAAAACCACGACATGGATATTGACAAAATCACCGATTTTATTCAGATTTTTCCAGTTCTACATGTACTCATTTGCATGTTTATGTTTGTGTATGTACTAAGTTCTATGCAATTTATCATATTTGAAGATTCAGTTATGACCACAATAGTCAAGGTACTGAACAGTTCTGACACCAAAAAGATCCTTCTTTGCCCTTTAGGATCACACCCACCTTTTCTTTTTCTTAGCTCCACAGAATAAACTGCACCTTTCTGTTAGTACCATTCAAAGTCTAGAGTGCTTTATCCATAGCTGTCATTTAGTCAGAACTGAAACTGCCTCTTCCTGATCCACCACTCATCAGGCGAATATCTTTTATGACTGCCATTTAGCCAATGCACTGTTTGCACTAATATTTCTGTTAATATAAAATAACTAAGATGACTGTACTTAACCAATGAGCATATAAATCATTATTTTAGACAGGTAATAGTTTTTCCTTTCTGCATTTAAAAATTCCACTTTCTATAGATGGAAATAAAAATCATTTTAAAAGCTTAAGTATACAGATCACCTGGAAGGTCGGCAAAATCTTCTTCTATAGTCATTTTTGAGATGATCCTGAAAGAAAAGTAAATCATCAGTTTGGTGACAAGTTAAGTTCTTCATTTATCCATTCAGCAAATATCTGCTGACTGCCTACTATAATAGTATAAAGAAGAATTCTTCTGGATCAAGTGAAAAACAACTTGGCTCACATCCACTGTTTCCAAACCTTTCTTATATTATTTCCTTACCCTGGATTTTTTTTATCATCTTCTTCCTCTTCCTACTCCTCCATCTGCCCCTACACCTCCTCCATAATCAAAATCATACTATCTGGGCTTCCAGTAACTCAAGTTAGTCCCTCAACAGTATCTATCTATCTTCCTTCCTTGTAGATCAATCCCTCTAAATAATAGTAAAGAACAGACTGCCATAAAATTACAATGAAAAAGAGAATGGAACAGAGGACCATCTGCGGACAAACATATACAACAAATTTCTGAAAGATGGAAACAAATGAAACATGATAATCGATGAAACAGAAAAAAAGCAGAAACAGCCTAACGTAAGCTCAGAGGATATTGTCCTGGATGAGGAGTAAATGACCAACATAATGAAAATGCAAGAAGATTCATACCTAGGAAACTAAGAGTGAAGTATCAGAAAAACTGAGGATTAAAAAGTGTAGAATGTCTCCAAATGAGAAATTAGGTAACTCCAACAAAGAAGAGGGGTTTCTCACATGGTGCTAGTGGTAAAGAACCTGCCTGCCAATAGAGGAGACATAAGAAATGCAGATTAAATCCCAAAGTCGGGAAGATCCCCTAGAGGAAGGCATGGCAATCCACTCCAATATTCTTGCCTGGAAAATTCCATGGATAGAGAAGCCTGGCAGGCTACAGTCCATAAGGTCACAAAGGGTCAGACATGACTGAAATGACTTAGCAACAAAGAAGCCCCTATCAATGGAAATGACAGGAAAAAATAAAACACATGGACATGTTGAAACTGGCAGTGGAAAATATATTTGTGAAAATCTGGGTCCTATCTTTTAAGTATAAAATCTATAAAGTTAAGTTTTCAAGTTGAAAGTTGGGTAGTAATAGGATAAATAGTATGCTTTTAAAAATAAATAATTATCAATATAAAATGTTCAGTAAGCTGTATTCTTCCTTGGCCCTATGGGATATAAATAATCCCACTTCATGTGAACACTCTCTTTACCCCACTCATGCTCTGACATTCTGACTCTCCTAATGCTCTTACGCACAGCTCTAAGCCACTGTAGTTTCTACTCACAGGGACTGCTACCTTGCTTCACTTTTGAATTGAATTGTTCAGAAAGATGAAGACATCTCTTAGAGTTTAAGAAACCTGAGAGTAGAGACTTTGTCTTAAGCTAGCTTATATTCTTCCCAGAGCTTTGTCAGTATTGTATACCACAAAAACATGTTTTGTTATTTTGACATGTCAAATAAATAAGACTAAAATTTATGAGATAAAAGTGTTTTTCTTTAAAGAAAATTAGTGTTTCACATAGCCTATTAATTTCAGGAGGTACCTAAGGAGCAAAAGATTAAATCTATTTTACAGATAGCAAACTAAGGAACAAAGACATCTAACGAGTCTGCATTTTATCACAAGATACAAAATTAATGCAAGCACTTAGGTGTCTCATCAGCATTCAACATTCTGAAACACTTAAGCAATCCTTGATAATTAATGTTAGTTAACTCCCTTCCAAGGTCTAATTTAAGGTCATTCTTCTAATTTAACACAATAAAATGAAGAAGTCAGTTTCACACTGAATCTTTTTTTTTTTTTTTTTTGACAGGAAATAGCATTTATTGATGAGCATGATTAAGGAGGGGACAGCACTGATGCTCAGGAATGCAGGGCCCGCCATTTGTCCAGGGGACGACGATTAGGGATGTATTTGACCCCACAGCCATCTGGGATGAGTCGCTTTTCTGCCATCATGTTCTCAAATTCATCCGCACTGAATTTGGTAAATCCCCACTTCTTAGAGATGTGGATCTTCTGGCGGCCAGGGCACTTGAACTTGGCCCGGCGGAGGGCTTCAATCACATGTTCCTTGTTCTGCAGCTTGGTGCGGATGGACATTATGACCTGGCCAATGTGGACCCTGGCCACTGTGCCCTGGGGCTTTCCAAAGGCACCGCGCATACCTGTCTGGAGTCTATCAGCTCCAGCACAAGACAACATCTTGTTGATGCGGATGACATGGAAGGGGTGGAGCCGCACTCGGATGTGAAAACCATCTTTCCCACAGCTTTTCACCATGTACTTATTGGCACAAATACGGGCAGCCTCCAGGGCTTTAGAGGATAGCTGCTCATACTCATCTGACACCATGTGGCCACAGAATGGGAACTCATCCACTTTGGCCTTCTTACGCCCCAAGTCGAAGATGCGAATCTTAGCATCAGGGACACCTCGGTAGAAGCGGGACTTTGGGTATGGCTTGTTTTTACAATACCGGTAACACCGAGCGGGGCGGCGACCCATGGCGACACCAGGATCTTCAGTGGCGTGCCAAAGGGAAAGAGCTGAATGTTTCTGACATTAAATAACCCCTGTAAAGTACTCTGTTCCTCATTTAAATAGAAAAAATTTAAGGCTAAGACAATACATGTCTTTAGCAAATATGAATCAAGTACCTACTAGAGGCCAAATGCTATTTTGGCACAGTAGAAAACAAGACAGACTGGTCTTTTAATTTTAAATTAAAAGTTAGAATACAAAAATTATTAATTTTCAAACACATTCAAAAACTTTCACATTCGACTCATCTTCATTCAATTTCAGATTCTTTCATTCACTATGAGATTATGTTTCTCAAAGAAAATAATATACATCACAGCTGCTGCTGCTGCTGCTAAGTTGCATCAGTCGTGTCCAACTCTGTGCGACCCAATAGACAGCAGCCCACCAGGCTCCCCGGTCCCTGGGATTCTCCAGGCAAGAACACTGGAGTGGGTTACCATTTCCTTCTCCAATGCATGAAAGTGAAAAGTGAAAGTGAAGTCACTCAGTCATGTCCGACTCTTAGCGACCCCATGGACTGCAGCCTACCAGGCTCCTGTGCCCATGGGACTTTCCAGGCAAGAGTATTGGAGTGGTGTGCCATTGCCTTCTCTGATACATCACAGCAGAGTTTCTCAAATCTAGCACTGATGACATCTTGGGCTGAATGACTCATGAGGGCCTGTCCCGTGCATTGGTAGGATACTTGCAGCATCCCTGGCCTCCATTCACTGGATGCACTTATACCCCTCATCCACACCTTTTTAAGCAACCAGAAATTTTCCCAGGCAACACCAAACACCTGCTGCGGGGCAAAATTACACCCAGTCTGAAATCACTAAAGAACAGGAATGACTGAGGATAATCTCTCAACTCCTTTCTCCCTTTGTCTTTTAAATGAGTTATGATGCAAAGTCAGATATTAGAACTAAAAGGGTCAAAACAATTCTGACTTTGGGGCGACTTTCCCAGTAGTCCAGTGATTATGACTTCAGGCTTCCAATGCAGAGGTCGGGTAGTGGATTCGATCTCTTGTCAGGAAACTAAGATCCCACATGCCACATGGCACAGCTAAGGGGTGGAGGCGGAGTGAACTGTGGGAATTTGCTCCCAGCCAAATCTTGTCAACAAACTTTCATGATCGAGTGATTCCTGGACAAGAAACAAAAGTAAAATCGTCCCATTCCTCAGGG
Source organism: Aepyceros melampus (assembly GCA_006408695.1). Taxonomy (NCBI): domain Eukaryota; kingdom Metazoa; phylum Chordata; class Mammalia; order Artiodactyla; family Bovidae; genus Aepyceros; species Aepyceros melampus. Next base: position 162,325 of record SJXQ01006025.1, read on the forward strand.
GATTTGAATAAAACTGGTAATAAAATCAGGTGCAAACACAAAAGATGACACTGAAGAACGAAATTGGATCTATAAGGCGTCCTGCACATGAGGTGGCACACGTATTCATACTGTGCCAAGAGCACTTACATCTTATCATATCACTCTGAAAAATCAATACTATATGACTAGCTGGATGTGTTTTACTGGGAAAATTATTTATGATTTTTGTCATGTCAGTGTTTCTGCACTAGTGCTTTGGCTCAGTAATAAACATGAGACTTTTTGTTGAAAAATAAAAGTGAACTGTGATCAAAAAAATAAAACACAGCAAACTGAACCAGCAGCTGCTCTTCCAGTTTCAGTGTTTTCTCTCTCTCTTCTCCTTAATCTGAGAAGCCAAGTACAGTCAATGGGGAGGACCATTACAAAGAGAAGGAAAGAGAACTTTGAAAGGAGACACAAGGGCAATGTTTACAGAAGACTGACAGGAAAAGCAGGCAGCAGGAAAAGCAGTCAATGTGAGAACTAAGACAACCAGTCTAAGCTTTCCATATTCTGAAGGGCATCATCCTAAAACTAGGAGAAATTTGTAAGGTGAGATCATAGGGAGAAAAGAAGTTGCTTATTAATAATATCATTGATATTATTATTATTGATCATAGATTTTAAACACATGCCAACATCAATATAAATAAAACACTGATCATGGTTTTTAAAAAAGAGAGAAACAATAAGAAGATAAGCCACAGACAGGAGAAAATATTTGCAAAAGGCACATCTGATAAGGGCTGCTATCCAAAATATACAAAGAACACTTAAAACGCAATAAAAAGAGGGGACTCCCCTGGAGGTTCAGTGGTTAAGGCTCCAGTTTCCAATGCAGAAGGTGCAGGTTCAATCCCTGGTCAGGGAACTAAGATCCCACAGGCCTCCCAGCACCATCAACAAATAAAAATGAATAAAATAGTTTTTAATCACAATTAAAAAACAAATGGTTCTAAGACTTTAACAGATACCTAAGAAGTTATACAGATGGCAAGTAAGCTTGTGAAAGATGCTCTACATCATATATCAATGGGAAATGCAAACTAAAGCCAGATACAACTATATATCTGACTGTGTGTCCAAAATCTGGAAAAATGACAATGCCAATTGTGAAACAATGCGAACTCTCATTTTGGAAGGCAAAACGGTACAGCCACTTTTTGGTGGTTCCTTACAAAAGTAAACATACTCTTACCAGATGACCCAGCAACAGTGCATTTTTCTTTAGTCAACAGTATGAAAAGTGTTGGTATAGACAGTACTTTTTACCATGAGCACATGCATTATTTACATTATATATAATTGTTGGCTGAAAAAAATGCACAACTTAAAATTTATAATTTCTATTTGGTGACCTTACTTAGGATCATAGCTAAGGAGACAGACTCTCAGAGAGAACTACTCCGAAGAGGTAAGGGAGGACCTAGGATATACAGGAGTTTGGGCTGGGGGGAAAAAAAAAATCAAGTATCAAAACTACTGCTAATCACGAAAATAGACACCTCAAGCTAATAATTTTAGTACTTCTCTCTAAATGCGAAGACGCTCGAGTCCAGACTCACATAATCTTTAACTATCTACGGCCAGTAGCCTGTTTCCTCCATCCTGAAGTCCCCTCAGGCACACTTAGACGCAGCTGCAGTTTCGGGTGGCCTGAAGGTGGGCTACATTCTGTTTACTTAAGTGGAGGGCAATAATTTTTGTCCAAAATAAACTTCTTTATGGATACAAGCATATATATATATACAACAATATAAATGGGAGTTCATCAATGCTGAAGATCTTAAACGGAGAGATAAAGTAGAAACTAGGAGTTTAGGACAGGGGCTGCTAAGGGTTGTATAACGTATCACCATAACAACAGGCTATGGGGTCGCCAATAGTCGGATACGAGACTCAGCGGCTAAAACTACAAAACCGTAAATCTAAAGTACAGAAAAGGGAATACCAAGGAGTCCAGAAACTGTCCAATAAAAATGAGTTTCCGCCCCCTCAATCATTCACCGCTTACACTTTCAACCAGTAGCTCCTCTCAGAAACCTGTCAGAAACCTGCCTCTTTACACCAGCAATTCTGAAACAGTCGATTTCAAGGCTTCCCAACACTACCAAGGACAGAAAATTATTGGGAGGACTACGAACTGAAAGCTCAGTCGCTCAGCGGTGTCCGATTCTTTGCGACCTCATGGACTGTAGTCCGCCAGTCCCCTCTGTCCAGGGGATTCTCCAGGCAAGAACACTGTAGTGTGTTGCCATTTCTTCCTCCAGGTAATCTTCCCCACCCAAGGATCGAACCCTCCTCTCTTACATCTCCTTGCATTGGCAAGCAGACTCTTTACCACCGAGCCATCTGCTGAATTCCTAGAACTGAAGTTAGGCTCAAAAGTAGAAATCAGAAGATTCTCAGAAGAGAAAGTTACCCACAAATGGACTACAAAAAGCCTGAGGAAACACTGCAAGTAAAGTAACTCTGAATAGTGGCACCCGCTCACTTCCCAACTCAAAAAATCCGCGCTGCTTTCCATCGAAATCCTCCAGAAGCGACGACACCGGCCCGAAGCTTCTTTCTCCCCGCCTCACCCGGTCCCAGGCCTGCACTTACCAGCCCCCATGCAGCCATGTTCCGGCCCGGCTCCGACCGGGCAGGGTTTTAGGGCGCAAGTCTACCCGGGTCAAAGCTCTGGGAAGCCCAGCGAGGATTCAGTCACCCCAAAACCAGCCAGAAGGAAACCCAGCAGCGCCCTTAGGCGAGAGACAAAGGGAGAGAGAGGGCGGGCTCCGAGAGGCCCCAAGCTACCGAGCGAACGCGCCCAACAGCGCGCCGCGTCCTACGCAATTTAAAACGGACTGCACATGCGCAGAATGGGCTAGCCGACTCCAAAGGAAGAGACTTTGTGTGCCCGCCCCGTCACTTGTACTCCCCTCTCCGCCTTTTCGTAGCCCCGCCCACCCGCAGTAGCCCCGCCCGCCCCACCCAGCAGCCCCACCCCATCCTCCCAAAGACAACCTCTCTTGCTACCACAGCTTCCTTGTCCCTTTCTGGCTCACTCTCCCTCTTTCCCACGCGGAGGAGGTGTAAAACTTCTTGATGGTTACATTACAAAGTAAACAGTAATATTTGGAAGGATACAAGGTAAAAAAATTGCTGAAAGCAGTTAAAGAGTAATGTTTTACTGTGCAGGTTTTACTGTGCTAGCCACACCCTAGCCCACATACGCATTATCTCTGAAAGGAATAATGGTATATTAATAATATTGACGGATGATGTATACCCCCACCATTGCATGATGGTGGGGGAGGGGGGAATTACTATTTCTGTGAAGCAGTGCCAACAAAATGATCTATGTAAGTATATACCACTTAAGTGTGATGTCCTGAAAAGAATCCTAAATCAGAAGTCTTGAAACCTCAGTGGACTAGCTATGCCATATAGGACAAGCTCTGGCACTNAAGGAAGAGACTTTGTGTGCCCGCCCCGTCACTTGTACTCCCCTCTCCGCCTTTTCGTAGCCCCGCCCACCCGCAGTAGCCCCGCCCGCCCCACCCAGCAGCCCCACCCCATCCTCCCAAAGACAACCTCTCTTGCTACCACAGCTTCCTTGTCCCTTTCTGGCTCACTCTCCCTCTTTCCCACGCGGAGGAGGTGTAAAACTTCTTGATGGTTACATTACAAAGTAAACAGTAATATTTGGAAGGATACAAGGTAAAAAAATTGCTGAAAGCAGTTAAAGAGTAATGTTTTACTGTGCAGGTTTTACTGTGCTAGCCACACCCTAGCCCACATACGCATATCTCTGAAAGGAATAATGGTATATTAATAATATTGACGGATGATGTATACCCCCACCATTGCATGATGGTGGGGGAGGGGGGAATTACTATTTCTGTGAAGCAGTGCCAACAAAATGATCTATGTAAGTATATACCACTTAAGTGTGATGTCCTGAAAAGAATCCTAAATCAGAAGTCTTGAAACCTCAGTGGACTAGCTATGCCATATAGGACAAGCTCTGGCACTGTTTTGGCAGGTTCCTTATAATGGAAACGTTAAGTTAGACGCTCTGAAGACTGACTGCTGCTGCTGCTAAGTTGCGTCTGTCGTGTCCGATTCTGTGCGACCCCATAGACGGCAGCCCAAAAGGCTCCTCTGTCCCTGGGATTCTCCAGGCAAGAATACTGGAGTGGGTTGCCATTTCCTTCTTCAATGCATGAAAGTGAAAAGTGAAAGTGAAGTCACTCAGTCGGTCCGACTCTTAGCGACCCCATGGACTGTAGCCTACCAGGCTCCTCCATCCATGGGATTCCCCAGGCAAGAGTACTGAGTGGGTTGCCATTGCCTTCTCCAAGACTGATTAGACCTGGCCATTTTATGATTCTATGACCTTTTTTTTATGATTTAATAAAAAATGTATCCGGGAATTTAAATCAGAAAATGGATAACCTTCCTTTAGGCAAGGGAAACAAAAGCAAAAATGAATAAATGGGGCTTTATCAAGCTAAAAATATTTTGCATGTTGGAGGAAATTATCAACAAAATGAAAAGACCACCTATCGAAGGAGAGAAGCTATTTGCAAGTGGTACATACAATAAGGAATACCCAAAATATACAAAGCACTCATATAATTTAACATCAAAAAGCTAAAGAACCCAATTAAGAGTGAGCAGAGGAGCTGAATAGACATTTTCTAAGGAGATCCAACCAGTCCCTTCTAAAGGAGATCAGTCTTGGGTGTTCTTTGGAAGGAATGATGCTAAAGCTGAAACTGTAGTACTTTGGCCACCTCATGCGGAGAGTTGACTCATTGGAAAAACACTGATACTTGGAGGGATTGGGGACAGGAGGAGAAGGGGATGACAGAGGATGAGATTGCTGGATGGTATCACTGACTCGATGGACATGAGTTTGGGTGAAGTCTGGGAGCTGGTGATGGACAGGGAGGCCTGGCATGCTGCAATTCATGGGGTCACAAAGAGTTGGACATGACTGAGCAACTGAACTGAACTGAAAGAAGTCATACAGATAACTAATAGGTACATTCAAACATGCTCAACATGAAAAGGGACCCCTCCTACACTGTTGGTGGAATGTAAACTGGTACAGCCACTATGGAGAACAGTATGGAGGTTCCTTAAAAAACCAAAAATAGAGCTTCTATATGACCCAACAATCACTCTCTTGGGCATATATCTGGAAAAAGCCATAATTCAAAAGGATATATACATCCCAATGTTTATTGCAGGTCTGTTTACAGTAGTCAAGACATGGAAGTAATCTAAATGTCCATCAACGGAGGAATGGATAAAGAAGGTGTGGTACGTATATACAATGGAATATTACTCAGTAGTTAAAAAGATGAAATAATGCCATGTGGAGCAACATTAGATCTCGAAATTATCAGACTTAATTATTCACTAAGTGATGGTGACTGCAGCCATGAAATTAAAAAACTCTTACTCCTTGGAAGAAAAGTTATGACCAGCCCAGATAGCATATTCAAAAGCAGAGACATTACTTTGCCAACAATGGTCCGTCTAGTCAAGGCTATGGTTTTTCCTTGTATGGATGGATAGTATGTATGGATGACTACCATACATGGTAGTCATGTATGGATGTGAGAGTTGGACTGTGAAGAAGGCTGAGTGCCAAAGAATTGATGCTTTTGAACTGTGATGTTGGAGAAGACTCTTGAGAATCCCTTGGAGTGCAAGGAGATCCAACCAGTCCATTCTGAAGGAGATCAGGCCTGGGATTTCTTTGGAAGGAATGATGCTAAAGCTGAAACTCCAGTACTTTGGCCACCTCATGTGAAGAGTTGACTCATTGGGAAAGACCTGATGCTGGGAGGGATTGGGGGCAGGAGGAGAAGGGGACGACAGAGGATGAGATGGCTGGATGGCATCACGGACTCGATGGACGTGAATCTGAGTGAACTCTGGGAGTTGGTGATGGACAGGGAGGCCTGGCGTGCTGCGATTCATGGGGTCACAAAGAGTCGGACACGATTGAGTGACTGAACTGAACTGAACTGAATTAAGTCAGAAAAAGACAAATATCTTATGATATCACTTATAGACAGAATCTAAAAAAAAAAAAAAAGATACAAATGAACTAATTTATGAAACAGAAACAGACTCACTTAGAAAACTAACTTATGGTTACCAGAAGGGAAGAGGGGAGTGGGGAGGGATAGACTGGATGTTGGGGATTGACATGTACACACTGCTATATTTCAATTGGTAATCAACAAAGACCTACTGTATAGCACAGGGATGCTGCTCAATATTCTGTAGTAACTTAAATGGGAAAAGAATTGGAAAAAGAATAGAAAAAAAATTGTTCAACATCTCTAATTATCAGAAAAGTGCAAATAAAAACCATAAAGACAAGTCACTTCATATGTCTGTCAGATGGCTATTATTAAAAAGACAACAAATAACATGTGTTGACTAATATATGGAGAAAAGGAAACACTTGTGCACTGTTGGTGGAACTGTAGATAAGTATAGCCATTATGAAGAACAATATGGAAATAAATTTTGAATAGAACTATCATATGATTCAGCAATTCCATTGCTGTGTATTTAATCCAAGGAAAACAAAATTCAAAAAAATACTAATTCATAAATATTTATGCATCCCTATATTCATAGCAGCACTGTTTACAACAGCCAAGAATGGACACTGCCTAAGTGTCCATGAGCAATGGAATCATAAAAAAGGATAAAAAAGGATAAAATCTTCCCATTTCTGACCACATGGATGGACCTAGAGGGTAATATGCTATGTGAAATAAGTCTGACAAGAGAAAGACAAATACTGTGATTTCACTTTTATTTAGTCTAAGAAACAAAAGACAAACTTAACAAGATCAAAACAGTTATAGATACAGAGAACAAACAGGTGGTTATGGGGAGGATGGGTGAGGCAAGAAATAGGTGAGGAAGATTAAGAGATACAAACTTCTAGTTTCAAAATAAATGAGTTACAGATATGAAATGTATAGTGTAGGGAATATAGTCAATAACTACGTAATAAAATATATTATTTATTGAATAAATTCATTAATCAAGAGTTGAACAAATGATTTTTTTAATTTGTAATGTTTGAACAAATATTGTTACCAGAAAAGACTTTTTTTTTTTGTAGGAAAGAAGCACTGAAAAATCAGACAAGTCTGAGTTTCACTCTAATTCACTAATTCTGCCATAATGAACAAGTTAAACTGTAAGTTTCTCAATTCTCCTCTCTGTAAAATAGGAATAATAAAGTTGTTGAAATCTGGATTAAGTTGTTTTGAGATCTAGTTGAAATGCCTAAAACATAGCAAAAATTCAATAAATGATGCTACTGGTATTATTATGGTGCTTTTTAGACTTGGTCTAGCAGAAGTTTTGCCAACCAGACTATATTATATAATTTGGTCTCACACTTGAAATAGTAATACATACAATTATTTACTGAGTGCATACTGTATGGCAAGTTCTAACCTAAATGTTCTCCGTACAATAACTTATTTAATTCTTAGAACATTCCTATGAGAAAAGACAACTAATATTGACATTTTATAGTCAACAGAAATGGAACAGTCTTTAAGTAACTGCCCAAGATCACACTACCATTAAACAGCAGAGCTGGGCATGAAACCATGTGCCTCACTATGTTAAACTATGTGAACAGAAATGAGATCAGTGGTTACCAGAGGATGATGTCATGGGGGAAGAAGACACTGACTACAGAGAGTCAGGAGGGAAATTTTTGCAATGGTAGAAATAATAATTTATGTCTTGATTATAGTGGTGGTTATATGTAAAAATACATATATGACTATATGTATTTTTCAGGACTCTTAAAACTGCTCATTTTTAAAAGGATGAATTTGTTGTAAATTATACCTCAATAGGGGTCACACAGAGTTGGAGGCGACTGAAGTGACTTAGCAGCAGCAGCAGCAGGGGTTTCTCTGGTCTCTCAGTGGTAAAAAATCTGCCTGCAATCTCCTCTGGAGAAGGAAATGGCAACTCACTCCAGTATTCTTGCCTGGGAAATCTCATGGACAGAGGAGCCTGGCAGGCTACCGTCGCAAAAGAGTGGGACATGACTTAGCAACTAAATAATACCTCAGTAAACTTAACTTGAAAAATTAAGAACATGAGAGAGAGAGACATACAAACCAAATGGAAATATGTGAGCTTTGATCAGAGTCTTCAGATCAAAGAAGCTATATTAGAGCATTAAGCAACAGTGGAAAAGTAAAATATTGACCATTGTATGACCGAGAATTGTAAATTTTCTTAGATATTATAATGCTATTGTTAATGTAAGAGAATGTCCTTACCTCGTTTGTTAAGTATATTCACTTAGCTTTCTCTGACAAAATTGTTTTCAGATTCAAAGATTCTACCGGACTATAACTGCAATATGCAGATAGGTGGCAGCAACGTTCACCAAAAAAATAAAAATAACAATGTTATGCACTATGTCTTAAAGTCCTGCATTGAGCTGGTAATTTTAGAGTGCTGTATAAACTGATCCAGCATTAAGTTTCCTATGTTATTTTGGCACCAACCATTTGATTCTTAGTTGCAATTATATTTCATTATATAATACATTGCTTCTCTTAACAAGAACATAACAAATCTCTATTCTCTAGTCTCCATTTCTGTTGCTCTAGTTTACTTCTAGACAATTTAACTCTTTTCTCAAAAACAGAGCTTTTGTAATTTAAAACACATTTAGATTTTCAAAAATTTAATACAGTTCTGCATTATAATTTTGACCTTGCAAAGACAAATTACTCTGATGATACTAGGCAAATATTTAAACAATGTACATTCATACTTAGGCTTCCTTGATGGCTCAGACGATAAAGAATCTGCTTGCAATTCTGGAAACATGGGTCAAACCCTGGGTTAGGAAGATCCCCTGGAGGAGGGCATGGCAACCCACTCCAATATACTTGCCTGGAGAATCCCCATGCACAGAGAGGCCTGGTGAGCCACAGTCCATGGGGTCACGAAGAGTGGGACATGACTGAGCGACTAAGCACTATTGACATAAACGTGCTCTAGATATAGTATTTGAATAGATCATGGGCTTCCCTGGTGGCTTGAAAAGTAAAGACTCTGCCTGCAACTCTAGGAGACAAAGGTTCGATCCCTGGGTTGGGAAGATTTCCTGGAGAAGGAAATGGCAACCCACTCCTATTCTTGCCTGGAAAAGTCCATAGACACAGGAGCCTGGTGAGTTACAATCCACGGGGTAGCAAAGAGTAGGCACCACTGAGCAACTTTCACTTTCACTTTGAATAGATACATTATTTCAAAAACGCAGTTTATCAAATAGTACAGAATTTACCTGACTATATAAATATACACAAATAGAGAAAAAGTGCCAAAAAAGTTATGATACCCATCCAAACAATGCTAATGGTATAGATAATAGAATAACATGTAATTTTCATTGTCTTCTTTGTGCCTTTCGCTTTTGTCTGACTTATGTCTAAGTTTACTTATAATTAGAAAAAATAAGAAATTATTTTAAATATGTATAGGAAATGATATACATTGTAAACTCAAATGCCTAAAGAAAGTTTAAACACACAAAATGCCAAAATTGTAGCCTGCTGGCAATACCTAACAGTGAGAGATTTACAAGCTGAAAGAAATAGAAAGATAAACTATAAGCAAAGTTGTGAGGCAGAAACGATGTGCTGTTGATATAGAGAAAAATTGTCAGAGACTGAAAAACTGTTCATATTTGCAAAATAGAACTAGATTATAGAGCAACTCCAATGTTAGGATAACTTTTCCCTTATTCCTATAGACCTTGGAAAACTGTATTGATCTGGGATAAGTTACCTAAATTCATGCTAGCTAATTTAGGCATTTGTCAGCTTACAGTATGGTTGGAAGGGATGGAAAGTAATGTATTTTGGGCTTTTAGGAATGATTCTCAAACATACACTACAGAACTGAACCACAAAGAGCCAGTCGCATGAAGCAAAGTGAAAAACTGGGAAGTCGATTTTAATGCTTAGTCTCCAGAACCATACTGACACTGCATAGCGAGAAAGTCACCATAATTACCAAACTGCCATGTCAAGGAAGCCACCAAAAATAAGAAGTCTCCATGAGCAGGAAACATCCTTACTGCTCTGGCTTCAGAAGCACATTGTACCTGCCCTGATCATTATCAGAACACCAGTGTTCCATGCCTTGACTATCAACACTCATGAAACTGGTGATCAGACACTGAGACTTCTGATAACATTGCCACAGAAAAATCAGATGCCTATAAACCATGCTTACTTACAGAAAAACCAAAGGACTGAGAAAGAGTGAGTTCTGTCTCCCCTCCTCCTTGCAAATATTGAATGCAGGCCCTCTCTAGTCTAGCTACAAAGAAGACTGAGAAATGTAGTTTTTAACTTTTAAGCCTCTGCAGTAAAGAATGGCACACTAGCAGGGGTTGGAATGGATGTAAAGCATCAACCTATGGTTAACAAGTTTATTGAATTAAACCACTCTGACAGAGCAACTAATGTCACTTCTGTAACAGTGATTCCTTACATTTTTTTTTTCCTTTCTGTCACAGAAGGTCTAGTAGAAATCTTTTCTGAATAAAAATGACTTACTATGGCATAACGTTTTCACCTAATCATTAAAATTAAAACTGTTTTCAGTTAGAATTAAAGCCATGAAACATAAATGTATTCAGTTCACATATCTTCAAGATTTACTGCAATATATTGTGATACAAATGGCAATAAATTGTCAATAAACATTAATTAAAACAAGGGTCAGAAATTAGGAAGTACTAGAGTGGGATTGGAGACTTCTATTCAGATTTACTGACTGAATCAATTTCAATAAATTGGATAATAAAGTATTTTAGAGACCCTTAAATATTGTAAAAATGTGCATTCATTCACTTTAATTGTATATAACATAGATGACTTATAGATAACAAAGAATATTAAGATATTGGTTTTATATGAGTTAATCCATATACTTCACTCAAAGCTATTGAGTTATATTTTTCATATATCCTGATCTAAAGCAAATTCCTGTGATGAAGATGCTGATGATGACTATACTAGTTGGATTTTGAATATTTTCAAGAATTTTATAATAATATAATTGTTATGTTTGTGCGTGTGCTCAGTTGATCAGTTGTGTTCAACTCTTTGTGACCCCACTGACTGTAGCCTGCCAGGCTCCATGGAATTTTCCAGGCAAGAATACTAGAGTGGGTTGCCATTTCTTACTCCAGGGGATCTTCCCAACTCAGGGATTGAACCTTTGTCTCTTGCATCTCCTGCATTGGCAGGCAGATTCTATACCAACTCTGCCACCTTGGAAGTCCATGACTGTTATACAGGGAAGCAAAAGAGTCATATATGTTCATACATATCAGAAAAAAAGAAATTCCTGTCACAGTGGGGGCTAAGAACTAGAATCATAATGTCGTTTTCAGCTGGAAAAATTTAATAAATGGTTACCACAATCTATAATACTTCTTATTGACCTTGACTTCAAAACAATCCCTGTATTTGAAAAACTCAGTTTCCTGTTGATACAGAGGCTATATGAGTAACTAAAATACAATGGAACAAATACTATAATAAAAAATTCATAAAATGCTATGGGAATGCAGGATGAGAGAGACAAATGTTCCTCTTGAGGATGGGGAAGGATTCAGAAAATCTTCACAACAAAGATATACTCAATATGGGTCTTCAAGGGCAAGCAGGGAGTTGTATTAACAAGAGGGCAGAAGGGCACCAAAGCAAAGTGTACAGTGATTAGAAAGGTATGAGGAAATGGGAAAGACCATGAGTATTAAGACAGCTGGGAGTAAGCAAAGTTACTAGAAGAGAGAGTATTTTTAAGGAGTAGATTTAAAAGGGTTAGGAATGACCTTGTGATGTTTGAGCATTTTGTTGGTGCTCAATTAATATTTAGGCTGATGAAAAAGATAAAAGAATGAATCTGAAGGACTGAGAATTCATAAAATGTTTGAAGCAGGGAAATGACTGGCTTATACTGCATTTTAAATGGATCAGAGAGGCAAAGAGTGGAAAACAGGAGGATGCTAGAAAGAAGCCAACCCACTCCAGTACTCTTGCCTGGAAAATCCCATGGACAGAGGAGCCTAGTAGGCTGCAGTCCATGGGGTCACTAAGAGTTGGACTCGACTGAGCGACTTCACTTTCACTTTCCACTTTCATGCATTGGAGAAGGAAATGGCAACCCACTCCAGTGTTCTTGCCTGGAGAATCCCAGGGATGGGGGAGCCTGGAGGGCTACCGTCTATGGGGTCGCACAGAGTCGGACACGACTGAAGCAACTTAGCAGCAGTAGCAGCAGAAAGAAGCCGAGGCTTCCCAGCTGGCAGTAGTGGTAAAGAATCTGACTGGCTATGCAGGAACTTAAGAGATGCGCGTTCCATCCCTGGGTCACGAAGATCCGCTGGAGAAGGGCATGGCAAGAACCTGGTCGACTATAGTCCGTGGGGTCATACAGAGTCGGACGCAACTGAAGCAACTTGGCATGCATGCAGAAACCACAGCCTGTTGCAGCTTTTAAGGCAAGAAATGAGGAAGCTGTTATCCCAGAGAAGTGAACTGGTTTGTTCAAGGTCTGGAGCTGGTTACAAGCAAAACTGGCTTCTCTCCCTCTGCTTCAACACTTTTTCTTACCTACAAATTTATTATTCACCACTTAAAACTTGCAATATCTGTAACAGGATTTCTATTGTAATGGTGCAGTGGTATAATGATGTTGAAAGTCGTGGACAGGTCCAGCTGGATAATAATATTTCAACAGGATTTTTGCATTTTGTCAGTTTTAGGGGGATATAATTTGAGCATTATTATATTAAGGATCAATTTTACTTGCAAGTTGGCAAATCAAAGAAACTTACAGAAGCTGTTGAACTGGTTTTTCTTTATTTTTTAAGTTAAGAAAGACATAATTAACTAGATATTATTTCTCAAATATATTCCTATCTTTACATTTTTCTAGAGATATTCTTTCTCCCATGAAACTCTCTGGCCGTAAGGCCAGTGACTACTTTTCTTCTATTCCAACCACTGATGATTACCAATATCCTGCCCTTCTTCTTCATTTCTCAGTTCTCATCCCTCCTTTCACTTCCCCTCTGTATTATAGCTACCAGCTGCCAAGAAGGTGGATTAGGTCATTTGCCAAATTAGATTTTCCTTTGCCACTCAAACCACTTCCTTAGTATACTGAAACTAAAAATTAATTATGAGTTTGTCTCAAAAAATGTACTTGGATTTATGTTTTATCATTTAAAGTTTGGGGTAGTAAGAAACAGGTCTCAATATAAAGGCAAGGCAGTAACTCTGAATCTTGATCTCCCAATTTCAGTTTCAAGCTGTGTTGAGGTCCTTTAATGGACCGGAACCTGGTGGTCTGGAGTCTACCAATAAGAAAGTAGAGAGAAAGAGGCTGATATTCCTTGGTTTATGCAGGAAGCCAATAAAGCCCCTGCACCGGGCTGCTCTGTTCACAAAGGCCTCAGGCACTCTCTCGATGGGGTGAAGGCGCAGAGCGCTTTCTTGAGAGGGTCTTAGAAGCCTAGGCAGGAAAGTGAACTCAGAGAGCCTCTGCGCTCCAGGGGATCAGCCTGAAAAAGAGAGAGAGAGAGAGAGAGAGAGAGAGAAAGAAAGACACGGAGACCAGAGCTCGGATGGAGCAAAGGTGTTTTAATCAACATGGTGTGGGCATATATACTGTCTTACAAGGTAGTTATTCTCAGCAAAGATAAAGATTAAAATTCCAGACTTACAAAACATAGGCGATCCATATTAGAGAGAGAGAGTTGTAAACAATCACTTTTACCGTATGGTTTACAAGAAGGGAGAGGGTACTTATCACTGATACAGAAAAACTAATGAAGGAACTGCCTGGATTCCTCAGCCCCCGGGAGAGGCTTGCCTGTCCTCTTAATTCCTGAGTATTCAGTAATTAATACTGCTGCGCTGCTGCTGCTGCTAAGTCGCTTCAGTCGTGTCCAACTCTGTGCGACCCCATAGACGGCAGCCCACCAGGCTCCCCCGTCCCTGGGATTCTCCAGGCAAGAGTACTGGAGTGGGGTGCCATTGCCTTCTCCATCAGTAATTAATAAGCAACAGAGAATTCCTGACAGATCCAAAACAGCACACAGGAAGCCTCCTGTTAAATGCTTCCTGACAAAGCTGTTTTCATTTTCATGATGTATCTGAACGCTCTTTAGTCTACTGATACTCAGTCTGTATTGCTCTACCTGAGAACTTACTTGTAGTTCTATGCAATTGCAGTGAGTTTCTCTATAGAATTCCTTTCTCCATAGAACTTCTGTCACAATGGATCCTCAGACATTTCCTCTAGGTGCTAGGTGCTCATTTCCTCTAGGTGCTCAGTCACCTGAGAATACTTTGTGGCCCAAAGGAACAAATGTCCTTTTTGCTTTGAAGCTGAATAATTCAGTTTCTCATTTCACTAGAAATATTTTATTCAGACTATATATCAAGTTTTTTTTTTTTTAACTTAAGCCAAATTTAATGGAAATCCAACCACTCATATTTCCTTGGGCCTCCTCCCCAGATTCCCCTAGATCTTGACCTTAGGAAATGCACTAGTGCCCCTAAGACTCCAAGTCTTGAATAAAAATAGCTCAAATAAAATTTTCAGGTTTATCACTCAAAAGCAAAGAGATCCAGATTAACAGGAGAACTCACTGTTCTGAGGAGTACTAAGAAGCCAGTGGGGTTCAGTGGACTCACACTCGTGTGGAGTACCAGTCAGGGAAGATTCCAGGTATCTTCTGGTGGGTTATCGCCTGTATCTTGCCAACTACACCATGCATGTGAATGAAAAAGTTAATCAATATCACATCTAAGAAAGAAATGGAAAACTTTATTCAAGCCAACCTGAGGATTATAACCTCGGGAACAATCTTTCAGAAAGTTCTAAGGATTGTTCTGCTTATTAGAGATCAAAACACCATTATATAAGTTTTTGGACAAGGAATTTTAGGTCAAAAACATATCGACAGTTTACACATGCCAGTACAAAGCAAGTAGTGGGTCATCACACCTCCTTACCAGATTGAGAAGGAAGGTTATCTCCCAGGGAGGCCTGATTAATGCAGATACACAATACTGAACACACTGAAGGGGAGAGAAGCCCAAGTGGGAAGAGAAACATTTTATGTTTAAATTTGTCTTGTCTGGCTATAAAATAGGAATTTTATTTCATCATACCTCATTTTATAGACAATCTTATTCCTCACACCTACAGCTGAAGATCCATTAGAACCATACTGGTGGGGAAAACCACATGGTCTTTCCATTAGGAAAGGAGGCTCAGATTGGAGATTCCTATAGTGCTTTGACTGATGAGAATAGGCTAGTCTAACAGGGAAGAATGCTCAGGGCTGCATTCTAGACCTCAAGCAACTCGGTAAGATTAAGGGTGAAATAGCAAATGGTGGAACCTCTCAAGACCCCTGCAAAACAAACCAGATTTCCTTCCAGTGTTCCTCTCTCACATCATTTTTTGCATTGTGCTGTACCAAATCCAGTCTCTCAAGGACCATTTTCCACAAACAAATAGTTAATGCATTTGGGCCTCAGTGTAGCTCTATAAATCTTACTAGGTAGCCGTACCTCATCTATGAAGTACATAACATCAGTGATCCTTTGCTTAGAAAGAAAAAAGAACAAAATATAAGCTTGAAAATTTACAGCTTTCTCTTCCAGACATATTTTGCCCAATATCCACTGGTAAACGACCAACTCAAAATATTGATTGACAAAGAAGTAAAAAATATCACATTCCCATAACTGCAGTTTACATTCAGTGAACCATCAAAATGGGCATGGGATAAATAGCACCATTTTTCTAAAAATTTAAACAAAGTTCAGTTCTGAAATGCAGTCCTCCCTTGCTATCGGTAGGTGATAGTTCCAGGACCCCTACAGATACCAAAATCCTTGAATGCTCAAGTTTCTCATGTAAAATAGCAGAGCATTTGCATATAACTACAAAATCCTCTTGTATACTTTAAATCATCTTAGTTACTTATTATACTTAATACAATATATGAAAAGTTTTCAAAACATGGGAAATTCAAGTTTTGCCTTTTAGAAGTTGCTGAATTTTTTTTCTAAAATTTTCTATGTATAGTCAATTCAATCCATGTAGAATCTGGATAGAAGACCAGCTGTACCTAAAACAGAAATAGTTTTAATACAGTTATCCTATGAAGTAATTTTTAATGAAGTGGAACTAAGTCATGTCTTCTCGGAATAAAAATGGGCAGCAACAAAAAAGATGGGAGAAAACAAACATGACCTTGATGTAATCTCCACATCTGTTCTTTTCACCCTCTGGTGATATTATTTTGCTATTGTAATTCTAAACACATGTAGTTTCCTGAGAGATTACCCTATCAAAGTTGGTCTACGCCTGTTCTTTCTTACCTCACAAAAAGAAAAAAAACTTTGCATGTGTGTCCTATTGGTGGTTAAACTCTTAGCTGGGACTTCCTCTTTGAACAGTTGCCCTTTCCTGTCACACAAGGGAGATCTCATTTTGTCTGAAACTGGATACATTTGAAACAAACCACACACCAACGAGAGGGTATGATGGCCAGGAAGCCCCCGAAACCAGCCCCTCGCAGGATCTTCCAAGAAAGGTCAAAAATTACTGCTCTACCCTTGTACTTTGAAGGTTTTTTATTAGTTAAGCGGTCAGAATACCAGGTAAGTCCACAGATGATCATATTAAACTAGAAGCTTCAGTTTTAATATAAAATTTTATTTTATGGTGACATGATGAAACAAGGGCCTTCTTGTTTCTGCTAGAATTGAACCTTCTTTCCTGAGGTAAGAAATATGATCCCAGTTTGCATAATTTAAATACAACATATGGCTTGAACTCATATGTATATATATATGAGTATTATATATAATAATAAGGTTCTAATGTTAAGTAACTAATGTAAAAAAAATTCCTAAATTTCCAAAAAATTGATTTAAACATCACAGAAAAGTTTAGCTTAAAGATAAAATGTTTTGTATATTTTTTCTCTGCAATGTACTACTATGCTTCCATGATGACATGTACTATTAAGATAAAATTATACTATTCCTGAAATTAAAACTTCTGCTCCTATTCTGTTTGATTAAAGTTTTCAAATAATGATCAAACTATTTTTTATGATAAACTTTTAAAAAAATTGGGACAATGATAAACTTGACAATGTTTAAGATTCTGTATAGTTATATGTTCTAAGACACTTTCAAGATAGTGATTATAAAAGATGATACTTAAGGTGCTCTATGGGTAGGTGTACACTAAGCTACATAAATACATTCACTCTAAGAAAATTCACAAAGCACTCTGTATTTTTTTAAACATAAAAATGAAAACATAATTAATTAAAATCAGTGCTTTTGAAATACTAATTGTGGATAATTTGAAATGAATAAGACATAAACACGGAAGTGTCTGTGACTAAAGAAAAAAGAAATAATTAACTTAGGTCAAATTTTATGAAATGTTAACATTAACTGAAGCTAGAAAAAAATTAGGTTTTTGAAAAATGCCTTAAGAAATGTTTAATAATAAAAATATATTTTCTGAGGATTTATTAATGCTTATAGAAAATTTGTGTATGTAAAAATATCTGTAGCAGCACAATCATATTTCTTGTATATATAATCAGATCATTTAATATTGGAGAGGAAAGACATGATAATTTGTATTCTGTTATGGGTGTTAACATGAATTAGTAATATCTGTCAGTTACATGCTAGGAAAGGGGAGTTGGGAAAAAGAAATGTTTAGATTGTAATGTAAACTTGTCTATTTATTGAAATTTTTTCAAAGACTTTGTAATGACTGTTTCTGGTACTGAGTTCCCTTTAGTGTTTAAAAAGGGCATTCCATTGGTCTGGATAGTAGAAAAAACAAGGATTTTAGAGTGTCAGTAAAACATGTCTTTACCTAATGGTTTTGCCACTTATATTCTGTGATTTTATACACATTACTCAATTTTCTTGAGACTAAAATTTCCTCAACATAAAATGGAGAGAATATGACTTACCTCTCAAGGTATAATGCCTGGGATACAGTCAGTGCTTAATCAATTCATTTATTTAAGTAGTGTTTATTTTGTGTTTCCTATGCACCAAACATCACACTCAGTTTCAGAGAATGTGAATAAAATACAAAACCCCTACCTTCGTGAGGGTTAGGTTAGTCAGAAGTGATGACTCACCCAAATGCCAGTCTAACTTTTCTTAGAAAGCATACTTTGAAATGGAAAGAATAAACTATAGGTGTAAATGTTTTGGAGGAAATTACTTATGCTTCCACTTGAATTCATAGTAAAGTATTTTTTACCTCTACATCAGAGAGAAGAGAGCAAGAGAACGACAGTAATGTCTACTAACAAGGTAGTTTCAAGGATTAAAGGGATAACAAATGTAAAACACCTGTCTCATACTAGAGATTAGATTCATTCTCCTTCTAATTTATTATCTATCACATTCTTATTAACATACGAAAATCAGTTTTTAATCCCGCTCAAAGGAGGGCCATGGTGATAATTAGATTGCTTGAAAACAGAAGCATTGAGAGAAAGCTAAGGAGAATACTGGGATTTCTAGACAAGTGGCAGCAAACTGCCAAGGAATTTTTGAAAAGGAGGTGAGCCAAAGGTATATAGAAGGTCTTCCTTGACAGGGGCACTTTTAAGAATTAAGGAGATTTGCTCTTAAGAAAATGTGCCAACATATACCATTTTAACCACAATTCCAAGAGGTCCATGGATCCGAAGTCAAGAACCCATAAAAGTACATAATTTTTACAGTGAAAATGTGGGAAAATTTACTTAACCCACAACACTAGAATTCTGGATGATTAGATATATTAGATAATAAAAGCTATTGCTGCTGCTGCTGCTAAGTTGCTTCAGTCATGTTCAACTCTGTGCGACCCCATAGACGGCAGCCCACCAGGCTCCCCCATCCCTGGGATTCTCCAGGCAAGAACACTGGAGTGGGTTACCATTTCCTTCTCCAATGCATGAAAGTGAAAAGGAAAGTGAAGTTGCTCAGTCGTGTCCAACTCCCAGCAACCCTATGGACTACAGCCTACCAGGCTCCTCCGTCCATGCAATTTTCCAGGCAAGAGTACTGGAGTGGGTTGCCTTTGCCTTCTCCGAATAAAAGCCATTAGGTGCTACAATGAGATACCCATGGCATCACAGCTTTTAGAAATGTGCAAAATTCTCATTTTTTGGAACTATTTGAAAATAGGAGAGAATTTGGGTAACATCTCTCAGTTTCTTCAAACTGTGATGTGTTCAAATTAAAACAATGTTATGTAATATGTTGTCTTATTAGCCTGAACATAGAATATAACCATTAAAATAGCTTAAAAGTAACATTTCTTTCAGAAGTCCTCCAACTGCCACTAATTCATTTAGAAAAATTTTAGGACTTGTCTGTGCTCTCAAAAAGTTCTCTATGCTAGTGCTTTCCAAATTTTTAAAGTAACACACTCCTTTCAAGAAAATATTTTGAACATGGATCTCTAACATAAGAATATTAATTTGTTTAGATATTATGGTGTGCTCCTGTACTAAGTCCAAAAAATGACTGACTATATGCAAGAAAAGAATTAAGAAAGATGAAATAAATGAAATATAAATAGATATTCTAAAAGTTTTATTCCCCAATGAGATCATCTTACATGCTTCCAGGGTTTAGTGCCATGCTTTGTAAACTACTATACAACATCATTCCTTAAGCAAAGAATCTTTATTCACTCACAAGAGAAAAAAAGGAAAGAACTTTTTATTGGGGACAGGGGATAGAAAGGAAATTTACTGGATTTGCACTGTCACCCATTTTTACTAGTTACATCAATGAGAAAAGAGTCCTGGGTGCCAGGAGATATATCAGTCCTCCTGTAGAACTTGGGCAGTCCTTCATATCTTTTCATCTGTTTCCTGTTTTGCAAAATGGACAGTTACTCTCTTGTATAACTGAATGAGTTGCTGTGATGATCAAATGGACTATATGAGTATATTTTCTTGAGGTGTTGACATGGGAGATATTTAGGCTCTTAAAGTCCTATCTCTCTGGTCCTTATAGTAATTCTTCTGGGTAGAAATAATTTTATCCACTTCAAGATGAGTGAATTGTTGCTCACAGAGTTTGTGTTCAAAAGGCCTCACCATAAAGAGCCCAGCTGGGATTTTATTGCAAAGCACTTGACATCATGCTGCCTTTCAAAAAAAGTTCCATTTATTGGGTTTCTCAAGGTTGGGGATGTCTAATCACTAGATTCTTCATCACACTGAGCTCAACAGTAAGCTCAGTAGACTTTCAAAAACAATTGCTTAATGAATGAAAATAATGGTCACCTTAAACTCTAAATACAAGGTCATCTAATGATAATGAAACTAGTGATAAATTCAAAAGGCCCATTTCAGTATATTTTCTTACTTCAGCAACTGAACACAAGTGACTGCTTAAAAATAAGACATCTTTTATGAAATGTATTTAATTCAAAAACAAGTCCTTCAAATTTAATTTTTAAAATATTTATGTTATCTCTGTAGATATACATATATACCTATATGTTGGTCATTACAATTGATATTTATAGATGACTTAAATTATACTAGTTTCCAGGAGCACTTCTCAGAAACTAAATCAAGAGTATGACCTGCGGGTCTCTGCATACTGAATGTAAATGAGAAGTATTCTTAGGTTTGTGGCTGTGGTTGGTGTTCACAGGGCCCACTGATATTTATAATCTTCCTTTTCCTCCTGGCTGTCTTTTTCTCAACTCAGTGTCTTTTGTTCTTGCTTATTCCCTCATTTAATAAGCCCTCCTTTATCCTTTCTAAAAATCTTTATTTATCAGTATTGCTCCCATGTTTCCCTCATTAATTCTGTGCAATTCATACCATTCTCTCATAACTGAACACCTCTATAATTTTTCTCAGAAGCAAAGATGCATGTATGCATGTATATATAGAGGGAATGCAATAAACTTTGACTGCTATTACTGATTTTAGTTTTTCTATCTTATATAGGTTAATACTGATGAGGCTAATTAAGAAGATTAACAAGTGGTAGGCTTCGACCACAGGCTTTTCTCTTGTTTTCTTTTCCTCCAGGATTCATAAAATCTGGCCTTGATCTTAGATGCCATACTTCAGTAAAACTACACAACCTGTGATTCAATTCTCTAACCAATATGCCTATATTCCAAACTCCTCCCCACTTCCTCACCCCCATCCTAGTTCCAAAATATCACGTAACCTTGACTTGCTCCTTGCATCAAGAGACTTCCTATTAGAGCAGAATGTAAAAGCCTTAAAAAGAGAGATATGAATTTTTTTCAAAGCTCCACAATAAAACTGAATTGTTTTATTATTTAATCTCAAGTCAGTTCTGAGAAAATTCAAGTACTCTTTCAGCAGAGTCACAATATACTTTCACAGTGTTTACAGAGCACTGGGCTGATCGTAGACAGTACAGGTTAGCAACTTTTGAAACCAAATTTCTCAATGCAGTTTTCTATCTCTTAAGACCATAGGAAAGCATGATTTCATATAGGAATTACAATGAATTTCATTATTCTAGTTTACAAAATTTCTTCTTCTTGTACAGAATCCCATTGAAAGAGATCTATTTTAGAGATTTTTAGATGCCACCACTGTCACACACCCATGCAAATTACCATGTGGAAAGAATGTTACTCTTATTAATAAATTCTATCAATATGTAGATTAGACTCAAGGCTAAAACTGTGTTGACACTTTACCCCAGATTTAAGTAGTGTTTATGATTTTTTTTTACTTGATTTGACTGTCTTGGGTCTTAGTTGCAGCACGTGGGATTGTCAATCTTCCTTCGGAATATGGGACTTTTTTTTAGTTGAAGCGTACAAACTCTTAGTTGCTGCATATGAGCTATTAGCTCCCCCACCACGGAATGAACCTCTGCCTATCCCTCTTGGAGACTCTCTGCCACATGGCAGGAACAGAGCAAAACATCTTCTCTGTGTGGTAGGCTGAGTTAAGAAATGACGGCAAGGGACTGAGCTGAGGACCCTGTCTCCCAGACTTACCTCTTAGATACTCAGTCTACTCTCTGCAGAGGAGTAATTCTAGCAGTACCATGCAGGGTAGACTGGAGGGCGAATGAAAGCAGCAGAGACACCAGGCAAAGGGTTATTTCAGTGCTTTTAACTATTTTTTTTTTTATCCTATATGAAAATAAGGAAATAAAAGACTTCTGATGGGGGCTGAAATTAAGGTTTATTCTGTTGCCTTATTAAACTGCTTGACTCCAAGATGTGTCAGGTATATATTGGCATCTGAATTTCAGACAAGAGGAAAAATCTCTTTGCCCAGTTTTATAATTGCTCCTTTGGGGACCATCTATTGGCTGATAACGTCAATCCTATGCCCTTTGGAATTGTTCTTTTCTTTGGTCATCAGTTATTGGTTTAGGAAGCACCAGTAGGTTCGTTACATTACGTTATAGCCCACTGTGTGTTGAGAGGTAGGATGAAAAAAGAGCACAAGACTTGGACAGAGAAACTGCGCTCCAAGTTCTATCTCTGCCCCTGATGTAGGTTGCTGCAGGACTACCATCAGTTTGTTCATTCCTCACTGTATGCACTCGCTTTGGAAATATGACTTTTCTGCTCCTTCCATAAAGAGACTGAGTCTATTTTCCTGCCCCTTAAATCTAGATTGGGTCATGCTTTGATAAATGTGACAAAAGCAGAGAATCAGGCAGTCCTTGCACTTTGGGTTTTGCCCTCTCTTGTCCCTGGGCATTCCTTGTGCCAGTACGTGAACGAGTCTAGGCTGCTTGCTGACTGGAAGATGAGACTGCATGGAGTGTGATTCCAGTTGTTTCAGTGGGGTGGTTTCTAGCCCCCAAAACCAATTCTCTGATTCTCTTGGACATCAACTGGGTGTTCAACAATTCAGTTCAATTCTGATACTAATTACCTACTCAAATTTAGTGAAGACCCCACAGCTTAATTAACAGCTTAGTCCCACGAAACTGTCTCCTACTTCAACCACTAGCCACAAATCCCAGATATCCTGTCTTTCTCACTGACTGGCTACAAATCAGGGTTCCCAGGACTCTTTCCAAGATTTGACAATTTACTAGAATGGCTCACGGAATTTAGGAAAACACTGCTTACATTTACTGAAAAGGGAAACAAATGAACATCTAGATGAAGAGGTCGAGGTCTGGAAGGATCCAAAGCATGCGTGTTACTGTCTCTGTGGAGATGAGGTATACCATCCCTCTGGTATATGGAAGCTTATTAAATCTCGTTGTTCAAGTGTTTTTATAAAGCTTAACCTCTTCCTTCTTGGAGGTTGGTAGGTGGGGCTGAAAGCTCCAATCCTCTAATTATTTGTTCTTTTGGTGACTAGACCCATCCTGAAGCTATCTAGGGGTCCCATCCTAAATTACCTCATTAGTAAAAACTCTGATATGATATAAAGGGGTTCAGTAGGAGTAACAAAAACACTTCTATTAGGAAATTCCAAATGTTTTAGGATCTTTATACCAGGAACTCGGGAACAAAGACTAAATATATTTCTTATACTAACACAGTCATTTTACAGTCCCAGCCAAGACCCCAAGTAAGTGAATGAGGGCATCCTAGACCATTAAGTATAGCCAAGTATACCCGGATCCAGAGTATAATCAGTCAGCCACAGGATGAGGAGAGATAGAAAATGCTTGCTGTTTTAGTCCACTAAGTTTTAGGGTGGTTTGATATACAGGAAAAGCTAATATAGCACCTTATCAGCCATAAAGACAAAGTGAGAAAATAATTCTATTAAGACCATGAGAAAGATGGCTGCTGTAATTCAGAATCAATTTAATCTTGTGCTTTCTGAGAGCCAAGAAAAATTAAAGCAAGATGGGTTATAGTGTCCCCATTATTTGAGAAAATTAAGTATATAAATTCTGAAGAGGTGACCAACATTTTGCTGATCAGAGAAAGGCAAATGCTATTTCATTATTAACGAGATACAAAATACCATAACACGTAAGAGTGTCTTCACATTTATAAGCAAAAGAAAAAAATTCCTCATTTGCTTTTGTTACATTGATCCTCCATATAAGTCAAGATAATCTAACATCTGAAAACCAGCTTAGTAAACCCTAAAGGAAGGAAAGATCAACATGTTCATAAAACTAACTGGTATTTTTCAAAACATATTTTTGCAAAGAGCTGGATATAAAGGTAAGTGTTTAGATTAGGAAGGATTTTTTTTAAATTCTTTAACCACTCCCCCCCAACTACTACACTTGCCATTCTTTTGTAATACAGCCACTCTTCATACAATGTTAAGTTCTTATCTAAATAGCCTTTCACTTGGTCAAGAGCCTTACTAGACTACTTAAATATTTTAAACGTAAAAAAAATTGTTTTCCTATAGAACTCACAATAAAGTGAATATGTTAATTATGAAATGTTAAGCACATGAATGAAATGTGAATTCAAATTTCAGCTTTGATTGTGTTATTTTTATCATTATCAGTTGCTCGTATTTCCTTGATCTATATAAATATATTCTATTTATTGAACCTGAACTATGAGCCATGTACTATGCTAACTGATCTATGTGTTTTAATTCATTCAATCTTTTCAACTGTCTTGGAAGGTAGACATTAAATGTTTTGTTCTAACCTGATCCCTTGATTACAGGTGCACGCTTTCATTGAAACTGCACAGAAAGTTGAGTCTTGAATCAGTGAGGAAAGTTTTGGAAAATAACGTATTTAAATACAAATCAAATTACATTCCTACTACATGCCACATACTAAAATTTGTGAAGGATTTTTTGGAGGAGTTAAATGTAAAATTAAGCCATGCTGCTGCTGCTGCTAAGTAGGTTATTTATCTCAGGATAAAGAAGAACCATATATCACACAGAAATTAAGAAAGTTACAAAGGGAAATATCAACAGGAAAATAGTTGAGTATACATAATGAAATAACAGTTTCTTTCCTGCAGGAGTATAAGCATTACTGGACAGAGTTGAGAGGAACTACACTTTTCTTTTACACTGACAAGAAAAGTACAACAGTAAGTAGACATGTTCAGCTGATTCAATTTTTTTTTTCCAATAAATACTTGTCATATAGTATTCTATTATTCATTCTTGTTGTTATTCATTTTCTGGCTTCTGAAAGTAAAGATGTGCTAATATAACCAATTGAAATAAGAACATTTATATCTGTGATCCATGGTAAAATTTCCTGGGCAACTCAGAAGAAGGTATTAACTCATGTTTTTAACTTTGCATTCTTTTCTTTCTGAGCCTGATAACAAAAACTAGTGAAAATTTTAGCTAAACATCTGGATTCAAATTGCCTACTACCAACTGATGGCTTTAATTTCCCCTACTTTTGGTCTTGCTGTAGCACGTATTTACAATCTGAAGAGAACTAGATGATCCCAAAGCCTGGTAACATAGAGTATGTCACAGTTTAAATTTTCTAGAAAGACACAAACAAACCTCATGAGATAGGACTTTGAAGAGCTCAATCATGAGGATAACAATAAAGAAATTCTGAGATTATTTATTTGTATTAATTCTAAATAATTGATTTATATTTCAATTTATCCATAAAAAAATTGAAAATGGTGCATTTCATTTTTTCCACAAATAAAATGTAGCATTTAGTAGCAAATGCATGCCTACCTTGGAATGCTATGCTTATGAGATTTTATAATCCAATAACTTAGTATAAATATTTTAGACCATGGATACAGTAGCCCACACTTCTAGAACATGGTTATCACATGACTAGATTGAATGAAAGATAGAAAAAGAGTCTGTGTGATGTATCTTACCTGCAGGCATTTCAGCATCATTAATAATAGTAAGCTAACAAGAAGTCATTTAAAAAACAAACAGAAAACAAACTTAAAATGGTCATCTTTCACCAGATTTCTAGATAGAGATAAGATTTATATAAAAGTGTTTTTAAATACTATAAAATAAATTTTAACAAAATTAATTTCTCTGTCTTATCTCCAAATTCCCACTGATGTCAGTGAAAATAAAAGACCTTGGCCTAAACCTTGTACAATACATGTATGTGAAAGAGTTAATAGTTACTATTTACTTACTCCATGGTAACAGAGGTACAACTTAGTGACTGGGATGTGGTCTTTAGGTAGATACCGGGGTTTTGTCCCAGCCCTGCTCCTGTTCATGGCGCCATTTTGGGATCTTGGGCTATTTACCTAACCCCTCTGTGTCTCAGTGTATCAGATAGGGTACTGGTAGGAAACAGATGACCTCTCAAATTAGGTAATTTAGACACAGTTTAATGAAGACACTATATTCAAAGCAGTGGACAGGAAGTAGGAAAACCACAAAGGATTGTACAGAACCTGAAGCTCTGTAACAGTGCCCCATTACCACACCTATGAGGAGAGGAAGAGAAGAGTACTGAGAAAGCGGAAGACTGCCTTGAAAAGAATGTGATCTTTGACAGAGGAAGCAATTGTACAGAGTAATAAATATCCGACCTCACTCTCCTTGTTCCTTTGATCTCCTGCCAGTGTTCACCAGTGTTCCAGCCCAACAGAAGTCAGAGGTGAAGGAAGCCCTTCATCTTGTCCAGAGAGTTCCTGCTCCTGGTGCACAGTGTTAGATGGTGAAGGAATAAAAGTGACTCCAGAGGAGCAAATGAAAGATCTCCAACATAATCAGTTTCAAATCAAAATTAGGATGGAAACAGTAGCCCATCTCATAAAGTCCCCCCACCCCCGCCCAAATTAAATGCAATAGTAAATAAAAGGACTAAAGACAGTCTAAAGACTTAAGAGAGTAGCTGGCATATAGTAAGCATTTAAGCATTTTACATGTATTATCTCATTTAATTTTCACAACTACCCTGCAGAGTGGGTACTAATTTAATCCCAATTTTCTAGATGAGAACTGTCAAATTTAAGATTAAAAAACTTTCACATGATCAGAAAACTAATGCAAAGGGTATAACCCAGATCTTGTTCTTGAGCCAGCATTCTTAACCATGACCCATGAAGAAACTGTGGAATAATGAAATTCTGTGGAATCGCTTGTTAAAACAGGATGCAGACTTTTGGGGAATTTTTTCAGTGATAGTTTAGGAGAAAGCAGAGAGATAGAACAAATGAGATCTGTAGATACTCAGCTTGTAAGAAGGGAACAAAAGCATGACAAACCTAGAAAGCGTATTAAAAAGCAGAGACATTACTTTGCTGACAAAGGTCCATATAGTGAACACTATGGTTTATCCAGTAGCCACGTACAGATGTGAGCTGGACAATAAAAAAGGCTGAGGGCCGAATAACTGATGCCTTCAAACTGTGATGTTGGAGAAGACTCTGGAGAGTCCTTTGGACAGCAAGGAGATAAACTAGTCAATTCTAAAGGAAATCAGTCCTGAATATTCATTGGAAGGACTGATGCTGAAGCTGAAGCTCCAATACTTTGGCCACCTGATTCAAAGAGCTGACTCAGTAGAAAACATCCTGATGTTGGGAAAGGTTAAAGGCAGGAGGAAAGGGGCAACAGAGGATGAGATAGTTGGATGGCATCATCAACTCAATTGACATGAGTTTGAGCAAACTTCAGGATATGATGAAGGACAGGGAAGCATGGCTTGTCCATGGGGTCACAGAGTCAGACACAACTGAGTGATTGAACAACAAGAAGAAGGGAAGAATTTAAAGCTGCCTTTAAATATTTGAAAGACTGTCAGGGGTCATGTGAAAGGGTCACTGAATCTGTTTAGTGTTATTCCAGGGGTGAGGGACTAGTTCCCATGGATGGAAGTTGTCTAGGGAAAAACTAGCTTAATATAAGAAAAACCTTGCCACAGGCAGAGCTGTTTCATGTTGCTCAAGATGTTCCAACACAGGCTGAATGACTGCATGGAGGAATACCCTGGGGGAGATTCAAGCATCAGAGGGCAGCTAGATTAGCCAGAGCCACTAAGGCTCTTTCAATCCGTTCCGTTCAGTCGCTCAGTCGTGTCCAACTCTTTGCGACCCCATGAATCGCAGCACACCAGGCCTCCCTGTCCATCACCAACTCCCGAGGTTCACTCAGACTCACGTCCATTGAGTCCGTGATGCCATCCAGCCATCTCATCCTCGGTCGTCCCCTTCTCCTCCTGCCCCCAATCCCTCCCAGCATCAGGGTCTTTTCCAATGAGTCAACTCTTCGCATGAGGTGGCCAAAGTACTGGAGCTTCAGTTTTAGCATCATTCCTTCCAAAGAAATCCCAGGGTTGATCTCCTTCAGAATGGACTGGTTGGATCTCCTTGCAGTCCAAGGGACTCTCAAGAGTCTTCTCCAACACCACAGTTCAAAAGCATCAATTCTTCGGCGCTCAGCCTTCTTCACAGTCCAACTCTCACATCCATACATGACCACAGGAAAAACCATAGCCTTGACTAGGTGGACCTTAGTCGGCAAAGTAATGTCACTGCTTTTGAATATACTATTTAGGTTGGTCATAACTTTTCTTCCAAGGAGTAAGCGTCTTTTAATTTCATGGCTGCAGTCACCATCTGCAGTGATTTTGGAGCCCCCAAAAATAAAGTCTGACACTGTTTCTACTGTTTCCCCATCTATTTCCCATGAAGTGATGGGGCCAGATGCCATGATCTTCGTTTTCTGAATGTTGAGCTTTAAGCCAACTTTTTCACTCTCCACTTTTACTTTCAACAAGAGGCTTTTTAGCTCCTCTTCACTTTCTGCCATAAGGCTCTTTCAATACTACAATTAAAAACAAAAGATAGACTCCTTTCTTCTAATCAGTAGATAAGCTTATGATACTTTATCTAACTGCACCATTTCTTCCTCTGTTGCTTCCTCCTTTAACTTTAGATAATTTATCAGAAAAAGATTCTGTGTAATTAAAAAATTCTGTCCCCCTTCCCTTATACCTCTGCTTCTATTTTTAATTGTTCTTTGTTCACTGAAGATAAATAGATCAACCCAGACTTACTTACCCTCAGCCATATCAGTACAGGAATAACTCTGGAAAAAATTCATTTCCTTATTTTTATGCCTTACCTTAGTCAGAAAACAAGTATACTTACAAGAAAATAATAAAATAAGTTATATTGGGCACAACAGAGAGGAAAGTAAAGGAAATAAAAAGAAGTCAAGAATGAGGGGGATTTAGCAAAAATTATAACTAATATAATAATACCTAATAAGATTAGAGATGGTAGTAATCTTTTGGTAGTAATATGCAGAGCACGTCTGGTCAGCTGCATACAGACCAGACCACATAGACCAACTGCTCAGAAGGAATGTTTTTATTATACTAGAATAAGATAGAAATGTCTTAATAGGATCCTTATAACCAGCAGCATGTCAGTCCTGAATATTCATTTGAAGACTGATGCTGAAGCTCCAACACTTTGGCCATCTGATACAAAGAGTGACTCATTGGAAAAAATCCTGATACTGGGAAAGATTGAGGGCAGGGAGAGAAGGGAATGACAAAGGATGAGGTGGTTCAGTGGTATTACTGACTCAGTAGACATGAATTTGAGAAAACTCTGGAAGACAGTGAACGACAGGGAAGCCTGGCATGCTGTAGTCCATGGGGTTGTGAAGAATCTTAACACAACTGAGTGAACTAAACCAGTAGCATTTGGTAAATGCTGAATAATGGCTTTCCAGGAAAATTATATATGAACATATATATTTATTATAGATATTACTGATACAGAGAATGTGTATTAAATAGTTAAAAAGTAAAATACATACTCTTTACTAACTTCCATATAGGCAATTAATTCTCATAGAAAACTTTCACTGATTTTTTTGAACCTCTATCTGTAGCCAATTATTATTTAATTATGATTTGACCAATGGAGTTGTTTTCCAATCTGCTGTTTCCCTAATATTTTTATTGTTACTAAACATTATATTTGACATGAATGTTGGCCAATGTTTTTGTTTACATTAATGAATAAGAGGCAAGCAAAGCAATAATTATGTATGTAAGAATGTCACCCATTTGTCAATGACATGAGCAACATCTTTGTTGAGTGAGATAATGATTTTAGAATTATGGAAGAATATTTTGTCATTTTTTGTTCTGTTTACAATGAAAAAGTTTGAGAGACAGGAAACTTTAAAATTTCATCTGCAGTACTGACATTTTCCCCTTCATTTTCTGAAGTTTAGATCAGCAAACTGTGGTCTTTGAGCTAAATTTAGCCTATGGCCTGTTTTTGTATAGTCTATGAGCTAAGAATATTTTCACATTTTTAAAGTGTTGTTTAAAAAAACAAGCATTTGCAACAAAAACTGTATATGGATCACAAAGCCTAAAACATATCCTATTTAGCCTTTGTAGAAAAAGTTTGTGGGCCCCTTGGACAATTAACAAAACGAAACCTAAATCAAACCTTAATTAGTTGTTTAGTCGCTCAGTTGTTTGACTCTTTTGAAACACCACGGACTGTAGCCCACCAGTTTCCTCTGTCCATGGGATTTTCCAGGCAAGAATACTATAGTGGGCTGCCATTTCCTTCTCCAGGGGATCTTCCCAACCCAGGATTGAACCTGAGTCTCCAGCACTGCAGGCAGATTCTTTACTGCTGAGCCACCAGTAAGGTTTGCCAATTTTCATGGTGTAAAAACTCCCACCATGACTAATTTCACCCTGTCAATATTATTTCACTGTACATGGGGTTGGAAAGAAAGGTTCAGCAGCACATCATCACAGTACATTTATAGCATTTTCACTACTTAGAAATAAAGATATAAATAAATACAAGAGCACAGAGAATGCTATATATTAGGGTTGGCCAAAAAAGTTCTTTCACATTTTTCTGTAAACATGAGTAACCTGAACAAACATTTTGGCCAACTGGATAGTAATATAACTAGGAAAACAGGAGTTTTGAATTTTAATTACCTTTGTTGCTAATATGACTTATTTAATTTTGTTTATATAATTTAATTTTTAACAATGGTTATGCTTAACAATTGGCTTACAAAATTCCTGAAAATTTTTCAACTGGCTTTCGCAAGTATGAGCCTGTTGAGTCCACCACCACATAATACCTTTTCCAGTGCCTTCTGGGTTGGGAAGGGGTGCCACGCACAGCTGAAAGCCAGGATACCATGGCAAGTACAAATAAGTTGAAATGAAGATATTATTTATTTTCCTTCCTGCTAGAATTAATATCAATATATATTACTTATTAAGTAATTTAATGAGATTTCCCTTTATCTTTGCAGTATGTTGACAAGTTAGATATAATAGACCTTACATGCTTACTGATCAGAATTCAACTGAAAAGAACTGTGTAAAATTCACCCTTGTTTTGCCAGAAGAGGACGTACAATTGAAGGTGAGTGAGAAGAAATTAGTCTAAAACAAGTCATAGTTATAAATAGCATTCACCTCTTCAAAGTGTTAAAAGGAATTAAAGAGGAATTATGTGAGGAACACCAAGTCCTATATTTTGTTAACATTTCTTGTCTTTTGCCAACAACCACAGTTTTCTAAATAAGGATTTGAAAGGGCACATTCCCTGTTTAGTATACAAGCACACTGAAACCATATACTTCTGTCCTCTGGCAAAGTCAGAAATCCATCCCACCTGGTGTTTTTAGAAAGTTGTTCTTGAATTGGCATCTAAGAACTCAGCATTCACTGAGTTCCCAGATGATTCTGAGATATGTCCAACATGATATATGTTTGGAACCACTGAAGTAGACAAACTCATATTTCACAAATTGAGAGACATTCTGCTAGGCAAATGGCCTATGTTAATCAAGAATACCAGTGTAAGAAAAGCCAAAGAAATACTGGACACCTGCTCACGTTTATGGAGACTATGAAGTCAGAACAACTAAATGCAAAGTGTGATACTGAATTGGATATTGGATCAGAAAACAAAAGCTATAAAGAACCATTAGAAAAATGAATGAGAATTGTTATATATACTCAATTTGTGAAATATGGACTTAATCTTGTAAAACTCTAAACTCTACACAGGCAGAGATGTTAAACTTACCACTGTATACCAGTACCTATATAGGAAAAGGTTTTATTCTTGAATTGACATTCAAAGTGAGCCAGTGAAAAGTCAACCGACAACTGCAACATAGAGAATTAACTTGCAATTGAATAAGATGTAGTTGGATTTAATCTTCAAAGCACTGGTCCTTTAGCTTCAGTGTACCAGAAATCACGTGTACTCAGGAAATGTGAGGTCCCATTCCCAAGCCTGGGCCTCTGAATCTGTGTTTTAAGCAAGCTTCCTGGATAATTCTGATGTGGCATTTAGAGATAACCTTGGAGTCAGATGCCCAGATTTGAACTCTGGTTGTTTTATTTGTTAGTGTGTAATTATAGGCAACTTACTTAACCTCTTTATTGCCTTGGTTTCTTCATCCAGAAGTAAGTCTTAACTCAGATGTAACCTTCTTACTGAGGCCTACCTGGACCACTTTATTAAAATTGCTGCTGTTTTCCCTCTCCCCTCAGCACTAATGGCGTTCCCAATCTCTCTTAATCTTGTTCTACTTTTTATTTTCTTATTTATTTCCACTTGAAGTTAAAACATTTACTCACAATTAGGTTTATTATTTATTCCTTACTAGACCCTAAACTTTCTGAGAATAAGGAGTTTTGTTTTAGTCTTAGGTGTAAACTAGTATATAGAAGTGCCTAGCACTTAAAGACACTCAATGAGTATCTGTTAAATGAATAAATCTGTAAAATGAAAATTTTTTTAAAAGTCATTTTTTTTGCACAATTGCCATGACTAAATCAGTTACTATAGCTGAAATGCTTAGAACAGTAGCTGACACTTAATAATAAGCACTTAATAAATGTTGGCTGTATCAGTAATATTTAGAGCTAAGAACTGGAAGATTTTAAGGTAATTTACTACTTGGTTGCCTCAAACTTAAAGCCAATCAGTGTTAAGTATCAGTAGGGGGAATAACTGTGAACTGACAACTGCAGAAATAAGTGTGCTAACACTGACATTTTTTCAAATTAAATAAATACGTGCAATTTTACTTGTTTAATAAGCAAACAAATTAAAGCTATGTACTTCTGTCTTCTGACAAAAGAAAATGGTATGGAAATATTTCATAACAAATACACAGTAATGGTTCTAAGCAAAAAGGAAATTGAATTATTGCTTAACTGATTTTAAGTGGTTTAAAAAATACTTGACTTTTTAAAACTTTGTGCTTCAATAGAAGACTATGCATTTTGTCAATCTTGCTGGGTTTTGAAGGCTTACATATTTGGGGTCTTATAAAATAGTCATGTGAAATTTTAAAGTTATTCTAAGTTAAAGAAGTATTAATGTTCATAGTTATTCATGTCTTTCCCTCTTTGTCCTTACCTGTTTTTGTCTTCATCTTTAGACAGAGAATACAGAAAGTGGGGAAGAATGGAGAGGCTTCATTCTTACAGTAACAGAGGTAGGAAGGACATTTTTGATTGACTCGCTCATTCAACAAATTATTTACTGACTGAACACTTGCTATGAACCATGATGACTGAAGGGATTAATGTTATAGTAATTGAAAAGTACAGATATAAACCTTTACACTTACTCATGTAATTTTTATTTTTAGTGGGTGAATGAAAAGGAGAAAATAAGTAAGAAAACAAACAAGAAAATTTAAAATTGTGATAACCTTTATGAAGAAAATCAATAGGCCAATGATTCTAGCTGGTGAATAACAGGTGGTCAGGGAGATCTACTTTTCAGTTTTATCCTCTGGACACAGTGGTCCTTTGTGTATTCTGATATTCAGAACTACATGGCATCTCCTAAAATATTTTCCATCTCCTTTTTATTCATTTAATACATATTTATAAAATGCAGAGATGGATTTTATTTATGTGCTGTGCTCAGTTGCTCAGCTACGTCTGACTTTTTGCAGCCCCGTGGACTGTAGCCTGCCAAGGTTCCTTTGTCCATGGAATTTTCCATTCAAGAATACTAGAGTAGGGTGCCATTTCCTATTCCAGCGGGTCTTCCCAATCTAGAGATGGAACCCGTGTCTCTGTCATCTCCTGCATTGTCAGGCAGATTCTTTACCACTGGGAAGCCCCAGATTTTATGAATAATATAGGCAATATGACAGGGATTTCTTTGGAAGGGATGATGCTAAAGCTGAAACGCCAGTACTTTGGCCACCTCATGCGAAGAGTTGACTCATTGGAAAAGACTCTGATGCTGGCAGGGATTGGGGGCAGGAGGAGAAGGGGATGACCAAGGATGAGATGGCTGGATGGCATCACTGACTTGATGGACGTGAGTCTGAGTGAACTCTGGGAGTTGGTGATGGACAGGGAGGCCTGGCGTCTGCGATTCATGGGGTCACAAAGAGTCGGACGCGACTGAGCAACTAAACTGAACTGAACTAATAACAGGGAAAGACTATCAAAATGAAAAGTGACCTTTCAACATTTTTTTAGTGAGTCTTTTTTAGTGACAAAGGGAAGCTTATCTGTTCAACTCTGTGGCATCTTATCTGAGACAAACAGTAAGATGTACCTACGAACAGTTATAGTCAACTGTTGCAGCAAGATAAATACCATTATTTTAAATAAATCCACTAAGAAACATGAGGTACTTTGAAAACCAACTTCCTAAAGGGCACCATGTTTTCTAACACTCTTAGAGGACGTGAAAACTTCCCATGTTTGTTAGGGTCAGATAAAGACAGACTTTATCCAAAGTTAGTTTCTAAGTAAAGTCTTTACATTCACATGAAATAAGCACTGCACTTTCAGCCAAAAACAAATAAAAGTTGGAGGTTCAACTACCACAAAGGAAAGTCACAGAAAGCTAGAAGAGTAGGATTGTTAGAGATGTAAAAGGAGTATTGACTTGAGGGGAGGGAGAAACTCTTTGGGGAACTGCATTCTTTCCCTCTGTTGTGGAAAGTCACTGCTGTGTGTGTGGTCTGACACTTCTTATACTGGAGTACAATATCCCAAAGGTATGTGGTTAGGCATCAAGGAATACACTAAAACTACTGGGAAAAAACTTGGGTTACATTTTTCCTAGAATACTATATTTGACATTTTGGCACAAAATGTGTTTTTTTAGTTTTTCCCCTGGGGTAAGGATAAAAAGGTGAAGAGTTGACTCATTGGAAAAGACTCTGATGCTGGGAGGGACTGGGGGCAGGAGGAAAAGGGGACGACCGAGGATGAGATGCTGGATGGCATCACTGACTCGATGGATGTGAGTCTGAGTGAACTCCGGGAGTTGGTGATGGACAGGGAGGCCTGGCGTGCTGCGATTCATGGGGTCGCAAAGAGTCGGACCCGACTGAGCGACTGAACTGGACTGGACTGCAAGTATAAAAAGCATTGTTTTTAATTAAAATGTGCAGAATTAAAGTAAAATTCATGTGAACTTTCAAAAGGTGACAATTTGCCTCAAATATTGTGCTCTATGGTAGTGGTTTAGTTGCTAAGTCATGTCTGACTCTTGTGACCCGATGGACTGTAGCCTGCCAGGCTCTTCTGTCCATGGGATTTTCCAAGCAAGAATACTGGAGTGGGTTGCCATTTCCTCCTCCAGATCTTCCCAACCCAGGGATCAAATCTACGTCTCCTCCTGTATTGCAAGTGGATTCTTTACCACTGAGCCACCAGTTGTGCACAATGTTCCCAGGTCACTCTGTGTATACATTCATACCATACTGTCGTTAGGGCAACTTTAGTAAAAGTTTCAGGAACATAGTCTATAGTTGAAAGTGCAGAGACATTGCTTTTGAATTAATTAAACTGGAGTTTGAATCCTGGCTCCTCAACTTTCTAGCTATGTGACCCTGGACTATTCATTTAATCTTTCTGAGCCCTTTTTTTTTCTTTAATTTATAAAGTAGGAATAGCAATGTCTATCTTGTAGCATTGCTGTGAGGATTTACAATAGCATGATGCTTGGGACATAACAGGCAATTAATAAGGGACAGCCATTTCATCAGTTTTTCCTCATTCTATTTTTTTTTTCTGGATTGATATATAAGGGAATACCTTACTGATTATTAGTTAGTTATTCAGAATACTCTTTAAGATTAATTAGATAATGAAACAGAAAATGAAGTTCTAGTGTTTTCTTCCCACACTTCAAAGAACTTTCTTATACACCCCCTGGAAAGTGTATACCCTACTCTGGAGCTCAAAATGATAATCAGACACAGCTGATTATTTAGGCTAGGTAGTTTCACATAAAGAAAAATATTCTACCATTTAGATAACTTCCAAGAGTACATAGCTGGTCATAATGATGTCTAAATCAGGGGTATGAATATAGCTAAGGTGAATATACATGACTCAATCCAAACACATTCTAGAAAAGCTATTAAAAAGTTATTAAAAAACCTTAGTAGGTAAGCAGTATCATAATCCTAATGTGTGAGTGAAAATTCAAAATAGAAACACAAATACATCAAAAATATGGAT
The DNA here is from genome assembly GCA_006408695.1 of Aepyceros melampus. Lineage (NCBI taxonomy): Eukaryota > Metazoa > Chordata > Mammalia > Artiodactyla > Bovidae > Aepyceros > Aepyceros melampus. Next base: position 198,921 of record SJXQ01006025.1, read on the forward strand.
CTCTGATTGCTGATTCTCAGTCATTTAACAAATATTTCTCTCAACCTCGTCTGCCATATGGCTGGGGGAACTTATTCCAGGTTACCTTTGGGACAGCTGGGCAATTTGCAGGTGCTCTGGGACTTCCCTGGCAGTGAGATCCAGTGAGCTCAGAATAAAAAAATGAGAGGTTTATTGTTACCTGAATCAGCTTGTAGTGCCAGGTACACTTTGTTTTGGACCAGACCAGAAGGAATGTTTCTTGCAAGAAGAAACTAGTTGGTTTAGAGGCGGTTCTAAGACGCTAAGATCCTCTATTCATGATCCTCTCCTTCCATCTCTGTTAGGTAACTGAAGCTTCTTAGGACCAGAACAGGCTCATCTTTGCTAAAACAAGTTAGTTACTTGGCTGCCTTTCTTGTTTGCCTACTGCTTTAATTGGTTTCAGCTGTCAGTACCCCTACATGTGTCACTCCTACCTGGGCAAGTAATTAGACTGCATGAAGTCCTAGAGAAAGAAAAGAAAAGGAGGATTGAGACAGAGCGGACACCAAGCTCATCTCCAGAAAAAGGGAAGCAACCATTTGAAGATTATGAGGATGTACTGAACCCTATGCCAGCGTAAGTGCACCATGAACTCCAGTTTACTTATTAGGTTGTTAAAAGTTTCTAGTTGTCAAGGACAGCTAATCATTGGACTCATTAAACCAGGAACAATAACTGTCTTGTGGATATAAAGTATATCTCTGAGCTCTTGAGTTCAAGCCACATTTCCTCTTCTATGTTGTATCAACAAAATGCAGACTTGAACTAAGTTTCTTACCACAGAGGAAATCCCCTTCCACCCACACCTTTAGACTAAATAGATATTTTTTTTCCAAAGAACAAACCTAAATAAAAATTCTATGTAGAAGGAAGGAAAAGATGTTTTTTCACCATGAAACTCTATGATTGACTGAGTTTCTATCAGGAATTGGACCAAAGATTCAAGCTACCTGAACGTTTCCCTCAATGGGTCAATCAGTGACTAGTCTTGAGCTTGTACTTTGAAGAAGACACCATGTGAAATGGGCAAAGTGTTATTGGAGATGAAAAGGCACAGAACATCCTAACTTCAGCAACAGTCTACATTAGTTTTTTAACTTCTTATATTGTTGAAAGTGTGACTAAGACTGTGAACTCTGGAGTTCAGGGGTTTTCTTGTCAATGAAACTTGTCCTAGTATCATCTTTGACATCAGGTTCTGACATGTATTCCAACTGTACTACAACCACTGAAAACTGCCAGCCGTTCCCTTAGCTGAAACCAGGATTAATAGGTTAAAAGCCACATAGACTGCCTCTTTTTCTTTTTTTTTTGCTCAATGAATCAAATAATACATGTTTATTATAGATAAATAAAAAGAAGATTAAACTCACTCCTTGTCCCACCTCTCAGAAACACTTTTTCAATATCTTGGTGTATTGCTTGAGTTCAATTTTTTTCCTATTGAAAAACCAGACTTTTCAGTGACTACAATATTTACTATAAGTGCAAAAGAATTGAAGTGCTTTCTACAAAATTTTACACATAAAAATGCTACCAATGCCATTAAAAACCCATATTATACCAAAGGAGTGAATTCAGACAAATCTTTAAGTATGTTATTTAAAAGAGATCATACAACAAAACAAACTATATGTGTGTGTATATATATATTTTCTTTTTATAACTTTGAATTTTGTATTGGGTAAAGCTGACTAACAACGTTGTGATAGTTTTAGGTCGACAGCAAAGGGACTTAGCCATACATATACATTCTCCCTCAGACTCCCCTCCCATCCAGGCTGTCTTCAGCAGACGTAGCAGTATAGCAGACTTCCTGTGCTATACTATATATTTTGTATCCCTGTAAAGAAACCACCAACAATTATTATTTATCTAAGAGCTTATTATAAACTGAAACTGGAAATATATTGTTATCTTAAGACTTTCAAGTGGTAATGGTAAATATATCTGATCAGTAGATAACTCTTCAGGTCTTCATTGTTTAAAAATAAAGGCTCTGGAGGAATAAAGGAAGCAGTGCCGTAAGTATTATATCTGCATACTCCCAGTGTCACAGGCTTGTAATAATAGTGATTATATCATATTAACTGTAATAATAAAACTGGAAATGGTAATAAAAGTTAATAACTGTAGTTCTTAAGAGTTATTTTAGTAGCATCTTTTCAAGTAATGATCTTCATCAGTTAAAACAATTTTTTTTAATCTCACCTCTGTAGATGTTTTTACTCAGTGTCCCGGAAAGAAGCAACTGAGATGCTCGAGAAGAACCCCTCCATGGGAAACATGATCCTGAGGCCTGGCAGTGATAGCAGAAATTACTCCATCACCATCCGGCAGGAGATAGAGTATGTTTAATTTTAAAATGTATAGAATTGTTAGAAACATGATTATCACTTTAGAAAGCAGTCATACAAGTTCAGATCTGCATCTGCTGTGTGCTTCATTAGGGATAAACATGTGAACACAAGAATAGGGAAGGAATGTTATATAAACAATGCTAGTCAAAACTAGTATTTGTAGTAGGGAAGAACAGTGAACAAATTACTTTGGTCCTGGATATAGTTCTATTATTCTTCATTCATTCACTCATTTCAACAAATATTGAGCAACTATAAGCCAAGTGATACTCTAGATACTGAGGATACAGCAGTGAACAAAATCTTTGGTTTAAGGGATGCCCTAAGTCGCAAAGCTGAATTCAGGTCCATGGCGTGGTGGCTCTTGAGACTGTCTCTTACCTGTGTAGCATCTGATCAAGCCAGTGACTGGATGGAGCCACTCTTAGCTAGAAGCCAACTCTCAGGTTGGGGGTGTGGGAGAAAGTAGAGGCAGGTCCTGGCCCTTCTCCAGCAGTTCATGAACTTGGCATAGAGCTTAGAATTGTTAGCATTGAATCTGAAGCTGCGACTGAAACATTTCAAATCCTAGCTGTGACAATCCAAACACTCCATATCTGTCCACCTCTCTCCAATGCATTCCCCACCCCCACCCTGTCCTTGGAAGGTGCACACTCTGTGTTACTCTCTCCTTCTCCATGTGTTTGTCTCTCAATTATCACACAGCATTATGTTTTTAAGTTTTAAGGAAATGATGTATAATACTCACCAACCTACAGCTTCATGTTTACCCTGAGGACATACTTTTGGATTACTCCATATTGTTACTTGGAGATCTTGTCCTCTTGTAGGTCAATATTTAACTCTGGCAGATCAACAATATTTTATAAATTTTTAATATGGTACTGCATATTTATTGTTGGATTTTATTGAGTCATCTTAAGGTTTTCTAAATAAAATATTAAAAATTCAAATAAAAAATTCTTATTTAGCAAAAAACTTTATCTCACAGATTTTTTAAAAGAGAAATATAATCTATTTAAAAGTTAAATTAGATCACATAAGTGATTACTTTTTTTCTTTCATACTCTTGCTTAGATTGAGTGTTTGATTCACTTACATATGAACCCTGTGCTGCCATTCTGCATGAAAGGAACAAAATCCTGAGATCCAGTGGCTCTTCAAAGACTGTATATTTCCTGTACAATAGTAGCAAGATCTTTTTTAGTGTGGTCTAAATTAGTCCAGCTTTCAATTTGCATTTTCCATATGAGTGAGCTATGAGAAAGAACAGAGTTTTCTGTTGTAAATATGGGTTGTGACTGAATGCAATGAGTTTCTATTCTTAGGATATGGATTTAATGTGACAGTTTTCATTCATATTATATTTAAGTTACATTTAACCTCATTAGAAAAGTCTGGCAAAGGAGTTCATATGAAAATTACCTAAGTTTAATTTTAGTAAACATACTTCTAGTTTAAATTCATACAGAAATTCATGCTTGTATAGCTGATGGTCATAAGAACTTATAACATTTCATAAAACTGATTTTCTCTCCACTCTCAAGAAAAGTTGCTATCTAGAAAGCAAGGAGTAAGGTAGAATGGTCAAAGCAGAGTATTTTAACACAAGAGTCAGTATGTGGTTATTTAGGTTTGGGAATAGTTTATACTTGATGAAAGTGCCTAGGAAAAATTTTAACAGTTTTTGCACAAGTATTCCTTAAGAGCCAGATATATCCATGATGTAAAGGATTATTATATGTGTTCTCTAATGTCTCAAAATAAGTCTTTTAGGATGCCTCGATTTAATATCTTGTTTAACAGGTCATCTAATTTTAAAGGATAGCAATTATAGAGGACAGTAAAAGTTAAGCCTGTTAGATTGTAGCTCTTAATGTAAAGACTTTGACAGAAATCTAGACTATTAGGAAGCACCTGTGTTACCCACAAAACCAATTTACTCTCTTGCAGGTTGTAGGAGAAATGTTCTTTTAGCCATGCAAGTTTATACCCCTGTGTCTGATAAAACACTAGCTGAAAAGGACAAGCTGGTTTACAAAGCCATACTTGAAAGTAAAATTATCTCCATCTGTTAATAAATCAACTGTGGGAGGAAAGATTATAGTTCTCAGGAAGAAACAAAAGTCATTCAATGGTAACTTATGAGGTGACTCCTCTCTTGACGTAAGATATCATCCACCTTCACTCAGTTCAGTGATGTGTGAATTCGTAAGACATAAAGTTATTCTTACAAGCGTCACAATTTGGTTTTGTTTTCTCAGAATTGTTATGAGTACATGGCAAGTTAGAAGTATAAACTCTATTGGAAGCCATTAGCAAGAAAGCAATAGAAAATATTTACCCCAAATTCATTCCTCTGCAAAATTTGGGGTCAGAAGCTAGGATTTTATAGCCACACTTAAGGCCACACATTCTTTTTTAAAAGACAGTTACTTCTTTTATGAGGTTAAAATCAGGACACCTCAGTAGAGTAAATTTAACAATCTAGTATTTTTTTTTCCTTCCTATCCCTTTATTCCTTTGGAAAAACAAAATACGCAAGCAAAGCACAGGTCTGAAATGAGTAAAAACTCAAGTGACTTCAGTGGAATTTTTTTCCTGTCTTATTTTTGGCCTTAGAACTTGGTCTTACTAGTTAAAAGTGCCAAGAGGCCTTAACTTTTGCTGCTTTTCCTCCCACAACTTTACCAGGGATGATAATGATGATGGTGATGATGCTATGATGGTTATTATTAGCAGCAACAATTGCTATCCCAACTTATGGGGTACATTTGTGGGTGTTGAATGTTTGACAAAAACTTCCTTCAAGCACAATAAAAACTGAGACAGTATTTTCCATGTTTTATAAGCGAAGAAGCTAAGACTGACAGAAACTAAGTTAAAACAATGCATTTTAAAAAGTAGTAAAAAAATTAAAAAACCAGCTATAATTTACTGAGTGTTTACATGTGACAGACACTGTACTTAGGATTTTTCAAACATTAATTCATAACAAAGAATTCCAAAGAGTTCCAAAGAATAGCAAGAAGAGATAAGAAAGCCTTCTTCAGCAATCAATGCAAAGAAACAGAAGAAAAGAACAGAAGGGGAAAGACTAGAGATCTCTTCAAGAAAATTAGAGATACCAAGGGAACATTTCATGAAAAGATGGGCTCGATAAAGGACAGAAATGGTATGGACCTAACAGAAGCAGAAGATATTAAGAAGAGGTGGCAAGAATACACGGAAGAACTGTACAAAAAAGATCTTCACGACCCAGATAATCATGATGATGTGACGACTAATCTAGAGCCAGACATCTTGGAATGTGAAGTCAAATGGGCCTTAGAAAGCATCACTATGAACAAAGCTAGTGGAGGTGGTGGAATTCCCGTTGAGCTGTTTCAAATCCTGAAAGATGATGCTGTGAAAGTGCTGCACTCCATATGCCAGCAAATCTGGAAAACTCAGCAGTGGCCACAGGACTGGAAAAGGTCAGTTTTCATTCCAATTCCAAAGAAAGGCAATGCCAAACAATGCTCAAAGTACCACACAATTGCACTCATCTCACATGCTAGTAAAGTAATGCTCAAAATTCTCCAAGCCAGACTTCAGCAATACATGAACCGTGAACTCCCTGATGTTCAAGCTGGTTTTAGAAAAGGCAGAGGAACCAGAGATCAAATTGCCAACATCTGCTGGATCATGGAAAAAGCAAAAGAGTTCCAGAAAAACATCTATTTCTGCTTTATTGACTATGCCAAAGCCTTTGTGTGGATCACAATAAACTGTAGAAAATTCTGAAAGAGATGGGAATACCAGACCACCTAACCTGCCTCTTGAGAAATCTGTATGCAGGTCAGGAAGCAACAGTTAGAACTGGACATGGANGAAGGGGACAACCGAGGATGAGATGGTTGGATAGCATCACGGACTCAGCGGACGGGAGTCTGAGTGAACTCCGGGAGTTGGTGATGGACAGGGAGGCCTGGCGTGCTGCGATTCATGGGGTCGCAAAGAGTCGGACACGACTGAGCGACTGAACGAACGAATTCATAACAGCACTGTGAAGAAAGGCATTACCATTTCCATTATATAGATGAAGAAATGAGGCTCAGAGTTCACACAACTTAACCAGAATTTGAATCTAGATAAAGGCCATGCCCTTTAAGATTTCTATCAGTCTTCCAAGAAATAATAATCACTTATTTCATGGGAATAAAGGAATTCCAGCTAGAATTGGTGAGGGTTTTCATAAAGTATGATTAAAAGGATCTTTCATGTAGGGATAAAATAAAGCCAGAGTCAGACACCCTAAAAGATGGTATTTGTAGGATCTCTTCTGTTGAGAAGCTTCCTTCACCAGCCTCTGACTGATTCCTCCTGAAGGTTCAGCACTAATACATTTTTCCCCCCTTAGGACCGAAGAGGGTTAGGTTTTATCATATGTTTTTAGAATAAAGCTTTAGAATAAGCCATTGGAAACAATTGTTAGCTGTTTTCCGACATGATATTCAATTAAGAGATCTGGATATTACAGTAGATGAGGGGAATAGTTCCTTAAATAGAATTATAGATTAGCTCTAGAGGAATGTGATCTGGAAATGGAGAGAGGAATGATGTAAAAGAACATGAGAGGCTCTGTAAACAAACAATCTGAGGGATAACTTTGCTTGTGCAGCTTCTGTATACTGGACAGATGTTGAATTAGTCTTTCAAGCAAATGGAGGTGTAATAAATGCTTTTTAACTTTTTAACAGTGAGAAGTCTTGGTTCTGACACTACTGCCATATGAATCAAGGGAAACATACTGACTTCTGCTTTCAGTGGAAATTAGTTCTAGCAAACAGCACTATTATATGTGTTACTAATTCTTTAAAATTCAGTTTTATAAATATTTATTGTGTGCCTAATGCTAGAGTAAAAAAATGAATTGAATATCCCTTTTAATATAGAGAATATATATTTGATATGTGTATGCTTACATAGGATTTTATGTTTTCTACTTTGTAAATTACTAGCATTAAAAATGGCATCCCACTCCAGTACTCTTGCCTGGCAAATCCCATGGACAGGGGAGCCTGGTGGGCTGCAGTCCATGGGGTCGCTAAAGTCAGACATGACTGAGAGACTTCCATTTCACTTTTCACTTTCATGCATTGGAGAAGGAAATGGCAACCCACTCCAGTGTTCTTGCCTGGAGAATCCCAGGGACGGGGGAGCCTGGTGGACTGCCATCTGTGGGGTCACACAGAGTCGGACATGACTGAAGTGACTTAGCAGCAGCAGCAGCATTAAAAAAAAATGGTTTCAGCTGAAAGATTTTCAGCTCTTGATTCCTTTTTTCATCTCAGTTATTCTTTCTCATTCATCCACTCAATGACCCAGGTTTCCTTTATCCCAAGTGTATAAATGGGCTTCCCAGGTGGCGCTAGTGGTAAGAACTCGGCTGCCAATGTAGGAGACATAAAAGATGTGGGTTCAATCCCCAGGTCAAGATGATCTCCTGGAAGAGGGCATGGCAACCCACTCCATTATTCTTGCCTGGAGAATCCCATGGATAGCGGAGCTTCGTGGGCTACAGTCCATAGGGTTGCAGAGAGTCAGACACAACTTAGTTGGCTTAGCACACAGAACACTAGTGTATAACACCCTAAAAAAGAGACACAGGAAATGGTGAATAAAACCCCTCACCCCTTTTTGGCCAAACTAGAATCACGGGAACATAGTTTTTTACTGTACAGGTGATATTTTATACTTACTTTAGTTTGATTTGACCCTGTTGTGTACTCAAATGGAGATGAACTTCTTTTGGTTTTTCAGCCTTCCAAGAATCAAGCACTACAAAGTGATGAGTATAGGGAAAAACTACACTATTGAATTGGAAAATCCTGTAAGTAGCTATTTCCTTGTTGTTTTCTTCTGCTCCCTCTCAAACACCTACCTTATAGAATTCAAAGTAAGGTGGAAAAGCAGACCCTATGCCTAGAAGCATAGTGCTGCGAAAAATAGCCATGTTATGAGGCCCTAAAGGTGGCACACATCCAGGGTGAGAAGCGAGATGCAAGAGGAGGTGGAAGAGGCAGTGTAGAAGACCATCTTCTATCAATTCTTGCCATTTCTTTCTTTCTCTAAAAATCTTTTTTGATATAGTTGTCTCAAGGAGAGAAAAACATTTTTTACCATCTATTTCACATTCTCGAATTAGAAGTGTATAGTATTCCAATATGCTTATTTCTAATGGGAAAAAAAAATCTTTTTGTCTGGTCCTACCATGTAGAAGTTCAGAAATTCCCCTTTTAAAAGTAACAAGTAGTGAAGAAAGAATTGTTCCTTGCTTTAACCCCTCTTCTACCCCAACTGACATATAGTATTATCACCATTCAGTACTATGTTAGGCACAGAACCAAATACTCTACACACATCACCTAATTTAAAGTTGATCACTACCCTGAGTCAGCACCTATTATACAGGTAGAAAAACCGATATCTACACTAGTTTCAGCCAATGAGAATGAAGTAATGTGGCCTTCAGTCTAGGATGCTGGGGAAACAGAGTATCTCTGATGTTAGGCTGCAGTGGTGGGAATTACCCTGTTACAATGAGATATTAAAATACTAAGTTTTCTGGCTTCACAGAGGTCTTTAGTTTCAAGAAGAAACCAATATAGAAAACTCATAGCATGACCAGAAGGCTAGGAAACCTTTAGGGACTAGGAAGCAGTTACTTGTATTAAGCATCATCTGATTAGGAATCTGCTTTCTTGTTCTTCTACTCAAGTTCAAATTGCAGGAGAGGAGCTTTTTGGGCCTAACTTCAGTCACACTCTCATGCAATAACTGGGAAGGATCAGAGTATCCAATTATTGGCCACCAAATTGTATACAACAGGAAAGGGATAACTTCTTAATAGGGAAGAAGATATGGTTGTATAGGAGAAATAAAACTCATGAATAGGTAAAATCTTGAACATTCAGTAAGCCACTGAAGTGAGGAATTGACATGATTTCCTGGAGGATAGGAAATACATAGTAATCTCCACTAAATTTCATTTGAACTTTCTCTTACTCTATCATTTAACACAGGCAACATTGAGACCTCTTCCTCTCTTTATACAGGTAACACTCCCAAATCTTTTCAGTGTCATTGATTATTTTGTGAAGGAGACACGAGGAAATTTACGACCATTTATATATTCAGCTGATGAAACCCTTGGTATGTTCTTCACTTCACTGTTGTATTAAAAAAAGGAAAACAAAATAACAAAAAACCTATATATGATTTATAATAGCCACCAGGTAGGATTATAGTCTACTATAATATAGTATTAATTCTATAACACTATAGGATTAAAGTCTAGGTCTATTATATCCTGGTGGATAGAGTATAGGCCGACTCTGGAGAAAAAACCCTGAGGCATGTATTGTAACTACTAGCTTCACTCCATCATTCTACTCAGCTTTATCAAATAAGTTTGATAAGAAGAAAACCATACAGTCATGGAAACCAAATGGAATTTAAAGGTATGGTCTGTCAACAGTGTCAGATGCTTGAGACAGATGAAAATGAATGATGATTAAGGGGAAACCTGGGATTGGTCATTAGACATAGATGACTTGAGAGAGAAGCCTTGTTCCACTGTAAAGGCAGAAGGCAGAGTGCAAGATAACAGGGATTGAGTGGGTGGCAAGGAACTAGAGATAAAGATTGTAGTTAGGATTCGCTACAAAATTTCTGGGGCCACTTGTTGATAAGTTATTAAGAATTTCAAAGCAGTGGCAGCAGACTGTTAAAACAAGCAAGGGATCCAGTGCCAGTGCACAGTTCACATGACCACAAGGCTGGCCCTGTTTGTAGTCCAGTTTTGGCAAAGCAGGGCAGGCTGGATATGACAGTTTCTTTCCATCCTTTTAAACAATTCCTGGTACACATGATCACTTGACAAGCTGTAAGCAGCAAAGAAAAACATATCTCCAGCTCGTTTGGACTCAGTTATCAAAACAAACTCCTGTTTCTACAAATTATGAGGCAAAACAACTTGGTTTGGATACCTGCATCAGGGCATATTTGGAAAGTCTACTAATTAAAAAGAAAGCCAAGTTTAAAAGTCCAAGTTTTAAAACATGGGTATGAATCTTTTGATGACAAATAGTTTTAATAAACTCAGAGTCTGATGACGCTTGTGATGACAAATAGTTTTAACAAACTCAGAGTCTGAAGGAACTTTAGAAAATTACCCAGTAGTGTCTCATTCTATATAGGAATCAATACAAAAAACATTTCTAAGATGTGACCATTCAACTTGTTTGCAAATTCCTAATGATAGCCACCTCACTGATTTTTGAGGCAGCTTAGTTCACTTTTGGTTAGCTCTCCTTTTAAGCACTTTTTCTGACTATTAAGTGTGAAACATTCTCCCTTTGACTTATACATATTAATCTGACTTTTGACTTTAAAACGACACATGGTTTTAAAAAGCCCATCCCAGTATCCCTCTATCCTCTAAAAATTATTGGTCCCATTAGCTCTCTCCCCTCATCTTTGACCTTCTCTATCTTGCAATATAACCACAAATGAAGAACATGTTATTATAGATATGATGGCATAATACATTACCTGGACTCTATATAAGAAAATACCACCTTGCAGAAATCTCTGGGAATGTGCTATTAATGTGTTTTTCTTTTCTTTTTTTCCTCCAGAGATGAAAGGATTTCCTGTGACATCTTTAAAATAATTTTTTAAAAGGGCGTGGGAGGCTGGGGAATCCAAACATTTTTTTTTCTCCATGGATGATGATATTGTGTCAGTTATCTAATGCTATGTAACAAACCACCCCTAAAACATGGTGATTATATCAATGACCACTTTATTTACTCACAATTCTGCACATCAGCAACTTGGATTCGATTCGGTTGGGCAGTTCTGCTAGCATCTTGATGTCATTTGTAGGACTATAACCAGCTGGTGGCTTGACTGCAGCTGGATGGTCTAAGTTGGCTTCATTCTCACATCTGGTGCTGGTGGTCAGCTGGGCCTGGCTGAACCATTCTCTTCATGTGGTCTCTAATCCTGAAGGTTAGCCCACATTCTCTCATGTGAGAACTCAGAGCATTTAAAGAGAGAAGGATAGCTGCATGTCCTTGGGCTAGGAATTCTTAGTGATGAGAATTAAGTATGGCTCTCTTGGAGCTTTCATTATAGGAGAAAATGAATTGAATAAATAATTCGAAGTATGATATATCTTATATACAGGGATTATTTTTCTTCCTTTAAAAAATTTAATCTGCATGCAATAAAATTAAATTTTTGGTGTATAGTTCTGTGAATTCTGTCATCACCACGATCAAGATATAGAAAGTTCCCTCACCTCAAAAAATGCCATATGTCCTTTCTTTTCAGTAATTCTTCTCAGACACAGTCCCTGGCAACTACTGATCTGTTTTCCATTCCTATAGTTCAGCATTTTCCAGAATGTCATATAAATGGTACCACAGCCCAGAATCTTCTAGGACTTATTTCTTTCACTCATTATACTGTTTAGATTCATGCAAGTGTTGTGTATTATAGTTTGCTCTGTTTTATTTATATACTATCATATTTATATAGAATAGTATATAAATACGGGGGAAAATGTCACTGTAGGGAGGTACCAGTTTGTTCATCCATTAACCAACTTAAATATATTAGGGTCATTTCCAGTTCTGGGCAATTATTAAGCTACATAAATATTTGTACACAGATTTTTGTGTGAATATAAGTCTTTATTTCACTTTGAAAAAATATCTAGGAATGAAATTACTGGGCCAAATGATACATGTATGTCTAACTTTATAAGAAACTGTAAAACTGTTTTCACAGGTGGTCCTACCTTTTTACACTTCTACCATCAATGTCTGAGAGCTCTGGCTGCATCCTTGCCAGCACTTCATCTTATCTTTAAATTTGTAGTGCTATCTCTGTGGTTATAATATGCATTTCCCTAATGATTAATGATGTTGAGTATTTTTTCATGTGCTATTTGCCATTCATGTAACCTAATTTGGCAAAATATACACTTAATTATTTTGACCATATTTTTATTGGGTTATTTGTTTTGACAGCTCTATTCATATTCTGAATACTAGCCCCTTGTCAGATAAATGATATGCAAATATTTAATTTTGTTTTTTATTCCTTTAAAATCATCTTTTGAAGAGCAGAAGCCCATCAACCTTTGCTTCTGTGGATTGCACTTTTTTGTGTTATATCTGACACATTTTTGCCTAGCTTAAAATTACAGACTGTTTTCCTTCCAACTAGCCTTTGAAGCTGTACAGTTACATATGCTGCCTTCTGCGGTATTACTTGAGCCAGTCATAAATTCTTGTTTCAAAGTAACTGAAAATATTTTGTCTCTTGATGGTTGGTTGCAAGGTTCTAAGAAAAATCACATGAGCATGCAAATATCACTGCGGCGATCTTTGGAAATTATCATCTTCCAAAATGTAAATATGATGATTAACTTTAGTCTGACTTAATCTGAATATGCATGTTGCAATACAGAGTTAATCATTAAAAGATAAAATTTACTAGTAAAGAAAAAAATATGTATAATTCATGAAAAGAAAAACCATATTATTTATATTAAGAAAGAATTTAAGGGAGGGAATTGGTTAAATAGATTTTGTGAGAATTGAAAATGTCAGCAGTGGAACACAACTACTAAGTGGAAGAGGACAGGATTATTAGAACCTGGAAATCTAGAAGAGATACCCTAAAAAGAGGCAGAAAAAAGGTAGAGCCTGAGAACCAACCACAACTACTGGAAGAAAAGCCATTACTGAGGTGATAAACTGATGTCCAGGAACCAAATGCCAATAGTCAAAGTCTCTTCTCCCTTTCTCCAGCTTTCCAGTCTCCTGCTAGTGTCCCCTGTTTGTGGAACCTAAGGGAAGCCAGATGATGAAGGACAAATAGGGTTTACAAAGTTCTAGAATACAGAAGGATATCTAGAATTGAGAGACAACCGTTTAATAATACCTGGCATACACAGAAATTTTAAAAGTAAACAAATTTTAAAAGCAATAGAGAAAAACCACAGAACAAGCTAGACAAAAAATAAATCCCTCCAAAATAAAATGTCAGAAATAAATTAGTCATTACATTAAATGTAAGTAGCCCATAGTGTTCCACTTTAGAGACAAAGAATATCAAGTTGGATTACCCACACTTTATACTGGAAATAAAGAAACACTCTCCTAAAAAACCTAAGAGTTGAAGAGGAACAACCCCTAATGAAAATTTTGAAGTAAAGTGGGCTGAGTAATTTGGTTAACATTCTCACTTGAAAACATTTAGGAAAGCTGGACACATTGTATTTGAAAAAGTAATGGATATCAGAAAGCTAAATCTGAATAATTATCAGGCTAGTATCTGGGAGAAAATAGAAATTCATAAAGCAAATGATTCTTCATCTGTGAGCACTTGTACCCTGGGAGCTTTCACAGATTTTTTAAAGGTCACTGAGAAGCTGAGCAAAGCTAAAACATTCAAAGGATTCAAAGGTAGAATGTAGTACCAGCGAAGAGGTGAGGGCTCTGGCTCTGGTAACCCCAGTCCACAATAGCCAGTTTGAAGAATATTTGAACTAAGGATTAACAGGAAGTAAGGGTACTAGTACAGTCAGCTCAGCTATGAGTCACATGGATAACAAAGAAAAATCCCAGTTCCTGAAATTGTGTCAAAAAGATCCTGAATTACTAGTGCCTAAGTGTTTATCAGAGTATATGAAAAGTCTTATGGAAGATGAACGTATCATGTTAGGAATCAAACTGCAGTTGATCTTTGAACAACATGGGAATTAGGCACCAACCCACTGCACAGTTGAAAATCTGCCTATGAGTATACAGTCTGTTCTCTATAACTGAGGTTCCATTTCCATGGAATGTAAGATACTGTAGTATGTATTTTGTGGAGGGACTGAAGAGCCTTTTGATGAGGGTGAAAGAGGAGAGTGAAAAAGCTGGCTTAGAAGTCAACATTCAAAAAACTAAGATCAAAGCACCCAGTTCCATCACTTCATGGCAAATAGATGGGGAAAAAGTGGAAAAGGTGAAAAAGTTTTATTTTCTTGGGACCAAAATCACTGTGGACAGTGACTGCAGCCATGAAATTAAAAGACGTTTGCTCCTTGGAAGAAAAGCTGTTAAAAATCTAGACAGTGTATTAAAAGGCAGAGACATCACTTTGCCAATAAAGATCTGTATAGTTAAAGCTATGGGTTTTCTAATAGTCATGTATGGATGGGAGAGTTGGACCATAAAGAAGGCTGAGTGCTGAAGAACTGATGCTTTCGAATTGTGGTGCTGGAGAAGATCTTGAGAGTCCCTTGGGCAGCAAGGAAATCAAACCAGTCAATCCTAAAGGAAATCAACCATGAATATTCATTGGAAGGACTGATGCTGAAGCTTCAACACTTTGGCCACCTATGCGAAAAGCTGACTCACTGGAAAAGACTGTTGCTGGGAAAGATTGAGGGCAGGCGGAGATGGGGCAACAGAGGATGAGTTGGCTGGATGGCATCATCGACTCAAAGAATCCAAGTTTGAGCAAACTCCAGGAGACTGTGAAGGACAGGGAAACCCGGTATGCTGCAGTCTGCATGCTAAGTTGCTTCAGTTATGTCCGACTCTGTGCAACCCTATGGACTTAGCCCATCAGGCTCCTATGTCCATGGGATTCTTCAGGCAAGAATAATGGAGTGGGTTGTCATGCCCTTCTCCAGGGGATCTTCCAGACCCAGGGTCTCCTGCATTGTAGGTGGATTGTTTACCATTGAAGCCACTAGAGAAGCCCACGCTGCAGTCTATGGGGTCCCAAAGAGCCAGACATGACTTAGCGACTAAACAAGAAGATATATTTAGTGAAAAAAATCTGCACGTAAGTGGGGCCATTCAGTTCAAACTGTGTTGTTCAAGACGTACAAGCAGGTCTTCAAGTATAATATTGGCATAAAGGTAAAGATAACCACACATACAAGAACACAAGATAATGAGAATTAGCAGAAACAAGCATAGAGCACCCAGGAGAGCTTCATATTTGGAAATTATTAAACACAGACTATTAAATAATAATGCTTTCCATGTCAAGTCAGAGGAAAGATATAAAATTGCAGCAGGACAATTAGAAACTGTTATGTGCTAGGTTTGCATATTTGAAATTAGAAATTTGAGGACTAAAAATACAAAGGGCTAAAAATAAGCAAGATGCATTACAAAACTTAAGTCAGGAAGATTTGTTCCACCAAGTATCAAAAATAATATATCAGCTATAGTGGTGAAGATAGTATAACAGCACAGGGATAGAAAATGAACAAAAATACAGCAAGATATATATGGATATGACACATGACTTCGGTGGCACTGCAGAAAAGAACAGACTTCAGTAAAAGGTGATGAGGCACTTCCTAGGATATAGAAAATTAATTCCTCATACATTAAAAACTTGTAATATGGAAGTCAAAATGAAAGCTTTAGAAGATAATACAGACGAGTATCTTTTGACTTTGTGGCTTCAGGGAACAATTTTTAAAAATTCACAAAAGACTCTAGCCTTAAACAAAAATTTGATACTTTTCAGTAAATAACCATTAAAAAATTCTTTATATCAAAGAACATCATAAGAGAGGGAAAGGCAAGCCAGAGTGGGAAAAAATATTTGCAGTTATATAGCCAACTAAGAGATGGGAATACCAGACTACCTGACCTACCTTTTGAGAAATCTGTATCCAGGTCAGGAAACAACAGTTAGAACTGGACATGGAACAACAGACTGGTTCCAAATAGGGAAAGAAGTACGTCAAGGCTGTATACTGTCACCCTGCTTATTTAACTTATATGCAGAGTACATTATGCGAAATACTGGGGTGGATGAAGCACAAGCTGGAATCAAGACTGCCGGGAGAAATATCAATAACCTCAGACATATAGATGACACACCCTTATGGCAGAAAGTGAAGAAGAACTAAAGAGCCTCTTGATGAAAGTGAATGAGGAGAGTGAAAAAGTTGGCTTAAAGCTCAACATTCAGAAAACTAAGATCATGGCATGTGGTTCCATCACTTCATGGCAAATAGATGGGGAAACACGTAGACTTTATTTTTTTGGGCTCCAAAATCACTGCAGATGATGACTGCAGCCATGAAATTAAAAGATGTTTGCTCCTTGGAAGAAAAGTTATGGCCAACCTAGACAGCATATTAAAATGCAGAGACATTACTTTGCTAACAACGGTCTGTCTAGTCAAGGCTATGGTTTTTGCAGTAGTCATGTATGGATGTGAGAGTTGGACTGTGAAGAAGGCGAGTGCCAAAAAATTGATGCTTTTGAAGTGTGGTGTTGGACTTCTGAAGAGTCCCTTGGACTGCAAGAAGATCCAACCAGTCCATCCTAAAGGAGATCAGTCCTGAGTGTTTATTGGAAGGACTGATGCTGAAGCTGAAACTCCAATATTTTGGCCATCTGATGTGAAGACTGACTCACTGGAAAAGACCTTGATGCCAGGAAAAATTGAAGGTGGGAGGAGAAGGGGACAACAGAGGATGAAATGGTTGGATGGCATCACTGACTCAATGGACATGAGTTTGGGTAAACTCTGGGAGTTGGTGATAGACAGGGAGGCCTGGCGTGCTGTAGTCCATGGGGTTGCAAAGAGTCGGACATGACTGAGCGACTGAACTGAACTGAGCCAACTAAGAACAGGATTTATAATGCTCTTTAATGAAAAGAAGAAAAAATCTGCCATGACAAGCAAAAAAATGGGAAAAAGAATTTAAAAGTCACTTCACAAAAAAGAAACAGTGGCTAGCAAACATAAAAATGTACTCAATTTCACAACTAGGGAAGTGCAGAGTAAAACTTCAATGAGATATAACTGCACATCCAAAATATTGGCAGAATTAAAAACAAAACAAAAACCTGTTCACACCAGAATTGAGCAAAGTGGAAAAGCATGACATGCTCAGGAAAAATTTTGTTTTAATCTCATAAAATTTAAGATGTAAATATCCTATGATCAAGGACCATTCCTAGGCATACATAGCTTAGTTGCACTAGGCAAAGGGATAGGCTACCCACTCCAGTATTCTTGGGCTTCCTTAGTGGCTCAGATGGTAAAGAATCTGCCTACAAGGCAGGAGACCTGGGTTTGAACCCTGCGTTGGGAAGATACCCTGGAGAAGGGAATGACTACCCACTCCAGGATTCTTGCCTGGGTAATTCCAAGGACAGAGGAGCATGGTGAGCTACAGTCCATGGGGTCACAAAGAGTCGGACATGACTGAGAGACTTTGACACATAAAATAATGTTCACTGTGCAACTGTGATCCTCATTCCCCCAAAACCCACTGTCCACAGTCAACAGAATGAATAAAGTGTTACATTAATGCAAAGGTAAATTATACATCAATGATGATGAACGAAGTTGTTACAAGCAACAACATGGATGAATCCTATGTTGAATGAAAGCAGAATCCCATCTTGAAGGAAAATATACATAATTCTATTTATATAAAATTAAAAAACCATCAAAAGTAAACAGTATTGTTTAGGTACAAACATAGGAGGTAACATTATAAATAAAAACAAAGACACAGTTATCACAAAAGGTAGCATAGTGCTAATTGTTTATGTGTGGGAAAGCTGGATGTGACTGAGGAGGGACTGTAACGGGAGTTTCTGGGCTGCTGTCAATGTTGTATTGATTTGAGAGCTTGTTATACAAAACTAGTTACTTTAAAATTATTCCCAAAATTGTGTATTTGTATTTTATGTATTTTTCTTTTGAATATGTATATACACACAAATGTGTATATATATGAATACATATATATTTCTTAAATAAAGAAAGCTAAGACATGGCAAGAAAAACAAATTATCGACTGGTTACTTACTGGAACACCCAAGACTGCAACTTCCTGATTTATGTTTTAAATTTGTTAGAAGTAAAATAGTTAAAGCAATACCTAATGACTATATACTAAATGGTTATGTATTTACAATCATAATGAAATTTCTGATAATATTCACTGCAGTTGAAAGGTATTAGGTAAAGAGATTTTTCTCCCCCTTCAAGATCTCACTTTATAATTACAAAATAGTGAACTCTAAACACTGCTGACATTTTTTTATGCCTTATCACTGGCGCCATCAGGGAGTATCATATTACACAAAAAAATAAAAATACACATCTATATCCAACTTCTACCTTTGGGACAATTTAGAGGAACTTATACATTAGTAACATACTGCTCTGAACTCTATAAAGTAATGAATGGGCTTTAGAAATCCCTGACCAACAGTCTGGGATTTACCAGATCTTCCCCCTCAATTGTTTTAACAGACTTTCCAGGAGCCAAAAGCACTTGGAAGTAATGTCCCTCCACATCCAGTGAGTGCTGTATCTCCATGACTGCACAACTTGAAAACTAGGAAACACCAAAGCAATACTACTCATAAAATGAATAGTAAAACTGGAATCTCCAGAGTCAACTTCAGACCAGGATTTACAAAGATAATGCAAATTTCTTGATTTATTTTTAGTAAGTAAAAAATCACTCAGCGGTACTGTACAAAATCAAATCATTAATTTTTCCACCTAGTATTTCAATCACCAGCAGTGATCTCATGGTACAGAAATAAAACAATGAAAAAAAAAACTGTCATTAAATTCATGCTGGCTTTCCAGTTTAGCAGAACTGAATAGAAGAAATAAACAGCAATACTGTTACCCATAGGAAAAAGAAAAGCAATGACAAAATGGTTTCACATTTAATCATAAAATGAACTTAATCTTTGTTGATTCTATTTATATCTGCTAAAGCACTGATCTTCAGAAATAAGAATTGATAGCCAGGTTCTGTTCTAAATTTACTTCTGAAGAGATATAGAGATTTATATAGAGTAAGTAAGATACTAGATCATAGTTGACAATTATTGAATGGCTACTGAGAAAGTAACAGTTCTTGTCATAGAGTACAAAACAAAAAAGTGGAACAGACTTCTTATAGGAAAGTTCTTTTATTAATGCTAGCCTCTAATGTTCCAAGCCACAGAGCTTTGATATTCCCGAATTCAATTTTAAGTAATATTAATTTTAAGCACTGTGTTCGCAATATACATGAAGTGAGAGGGAAGGCTATGATGAACCAAAATTAATTGCTTATTTCAAAGGTAGTCAGTTCCTTTAGACTCATCCTGTTTGTCGGGGGCCAGCATGAGGAATCCCACCCGTGACAGAGTCATGTGGCACACTCAGATGGCAGAGCAATTTGAGTTACCAGATTTCTCCCTGGTTTTTCCTGAGCAAGTACCCCCCAAAATAAGAATTTGTCTGTTTTCCCACTATTTTCTGACAGTTTCTCGGAAAGAGTTAATTCAAAGCTTTAGTTTCCTGCATTTGAAAGGACTGTTTCAGCCCAACCCCCCCTTTGATAATGCTCTAGCCTGCCTAACAGGTTCCCCTGACCTTTTACAAGCTTGTGAATTGCTCACAACCCCACAACTGTGAGGGGCAAAAAGGCCTTGAAGTGTTTTAAAGTTCAAACCTTTTCTAAGAGCCAAAACCCTATTAGTGATAGGATTTTCAACGATTGCTGCCAGACCTCCTTATTTGCACCTGGAAAGTTCAGCTATATAAACAATATTTAGAAAAAGATATATAGTAGTTTTTTGATGTAGCAACACTAAGCTTTTGAGTTAAATGCTTTCTTTTATAAATCATTGTACTCCCTCTTGCTTGCTGTGTCCTTGCTATGTAAGAATGCAACTTTGTTTAGTGCCTCTCCAGAATGGCGCCAGACCTTGGAAAAAATAACACTTATCAGAAAAGAGCTGTAAATTGTTGAATTGGCCTTTTGGCTGGAAGATGATGTAAATTACCTAAGACTTGTGTATACAACTGAGTATGCAGAGAATAAGCCTAGTCTCGGTAAGAGTCAGGGCTGCTGTCATTGTCAAAATTTGTGATACCCATTGATCCTTATGTATAAATAGGCCATGTGAAAAATAAAGTTTGGACCAGTTTCTCAGACAGTTTCTCGGATGACTCTCTCTCTCGAACTCTTCTTTGAAGAAAGCAATCTGGCTCCCCCCATGTCTCTTTGTCCTCTCTTACTCTAATTCCAGGCTGAATTCCCATCTGGAATGGGGAGGCTCACCACGTCTACTTACTTGCCCTGGCTTTGAGATCTGCAAGAAAAGGACCCCACGGTGGGGCCCCTTTAGAGGTTCAAGCGGACGCCAGTGGCCCACGTAGATGGTGCAAATCTCTTGTCTTGAGATTTTATTGGCTTTCCCCATAAACCAAGTTATTCAGCCTCCTTTTTTTCACTAATTTCCTACTATACTATCCTATCCTGAGCTATCCTATCCTGTCCTGTCCTGTCCTATCCGCCCGCTCCATCCCCGCTTTGAATATCCCTGGATCCACCGGGGCTGGACCCCGGCAACTGTCCACTTATCCTTGCCTCCAATGAAGATTACCCTTTAATCATACAAACTCAACCTCCATTTCCAAATATATTTTCCCAATGGGATGATGCTTTTACAAAAGAATGACTGGTGACTAAACTATATACAGGTGGAATAAAAGGAAAGTTAAGGAGGGAATAGAAAAAGATATCAAATTGGATTAATACTGATGTGAATCAGTTTTTAATTTATCAAAGTATTTATTAATGGTCTGAACAGAAAAACAGAGGAAAAGCAGCTAGAAGGAAATGACATTTTGTGGTTACGAAATGCCAACTGCTTTAGGATGCATGATATCACTGGAAGTAAAAGAACCACTTGCTGTTTTCACTGAGTTTACAGTGCTGAGTATACTTTACACTATTTTAATGACAGCATTTCTATGAATACCTGCAATAGCTCCTAGCAGAAAACAGAAAGTTTCTATCAATAAAGATCTAAAAAAATAAATTTTTATCTTTGTCAATTCCCTTTCTGGGAATGTGGAATTAAATAATACATTTCCCTTTAAAATAAAAAAAATTGTTTTTCTGTCCATTTGTTTGCTGGAAGAAAAAAAAAAATCAAGACTCAACTAGTGATAATTTTTTAATTTCTATTTTTCATCTACTTCTAAGGACACACGATTTACAAAACCTTTTAGTCTTATAACTATGACAGTTAGGTTTAGAGTTCCAGAAAAATAAAATAGCCACATTAGAAGGCATACTGATGAATCAAATGACCAACTATATTTATCTGTTCGCATTTGTGGATTCTCTAAAAGGGCTGTCAAGAGTTCACACAGTACTGTTAACATTTAGTTCCGGTTAACACCTGTCATTATGACTTACAACACTGATGCTGTCAACAAAGATCCTGATTTTGGAGAGACAGTGATATAGCAAACTCTGGTAAAATGAGCAGAAGTAACATTTGTACAGTTCTAAATGTCTACTCTTTATCCACTGCTACTATCCCCTCTTCCGTAGATGTTAAATTCAGAGCCTCATCTTGAGAGGTACTATTTGAAGAGAAAAATGGGCCTCAAATACTAAACAACAACAACAACAACAATTTATAAAATTATATTAAACATTTTGGATAATTACATTTGTAACTTTCAATTTCTTGAGTTTTATCTCTTCTAGTCTTGGATACGTAATTTTTCCTTCGTTTCATCCAAAGAAGTTAATACACAATTTTTTGGTAAGCATTATAAAATGGCATTCCAGTTCAAAGTTGCTTGTGATCACATCCACATATGAAGCACAAGTGTATATACTATGCTTCAAAACCTTTACAATTCTTCACTGTACTTTCTTTTTTTACTGATGGTTCCCTTAAATTAAGGCTTTATCAAAGAGAAATCCATAGCATTTTGAGCTGACTTTTTTAGTTCCTGAATTAAGTGCATTCTTTCCAAAATCAAGTAGTCTTAAATTTAAGACAACTTCTGTTCATCAGTGTCATGACTAAAGTAGTATCTTACTGGAGGTCCAGGTAAATCTTCATCTCCATCAGCATCTGGAGCAAATGACACAGTAAGATCCACATATTTCTTTTCAGCAGAAGGCTTCACAAGTTTATGCATTCTAAGAAAAATAAGCAAGGACAAATAATTTGGTAAAGTCTATAAAATGAAAAAGTGATTCAAAGAATCTGATCTTGTTTAAATTTACTTTTAAATGTAGTAATTCATCTGCTTTCGTATAATTAAGGAAATGAATGAATGATTTACCTAACAATTTTTACCTCTGTTGGTAATGATAAAGAATATAGATCATTTATTAAAAAACACCACCCCCTCAAAAAAAAATTCATAGCAAAAAAAGCCAAACTGTAAGCAATGCTTTTAAAAAATGAATATATAGTTGAGAAATACAGATTCCTGCTCTTGTGAATGAAGCTTATATTATTAGTGAGGGGAGATGAAAATATAGTGACTATTAGTGACAACTGTTATGAGAAAGGGAACAAGTAGAGCAGAATAAAGGGGATTAGGAGTACTAGGCTGGGAGAGTGGACAGGATATAGTATTAGATGGGGTTCAGAGGGGCCTCTTTAGGAAGTGCAAAGACCAGAGGTGAGAGTCAGATGGCCATCTCAGAAAGAGTTGTAAGCAAAGAGAAAAACTATAGCAAAGGTTCTATAGAAAACTATAGAAAGGTTTCCATTCTATAGCAAAGCTGGAGAATGGAATGTTCAAGGAAAAGTAAGGAGTTCATTATAACTGGAATATTGTGAGCACGACTGAGAAGTATGAAAGGAACTCAGAGGAGTAAGTGGGAACCAGATATTTTAGGGCCTTGCATACCACTGTCAAGACTGGCTGATTTTGCTCCTTCTCTTCCTTTTTATCTCTGCTCAAAAGTCAGTTTATCAAATCAAAATATGACAGGCAGAGGGATTACCAAGATAACCCAACATACCAATATACTGTAGCAATTTAACACACCTTTATTCTGCTTTATTTTTCCACAGCACTTAACACCATCTGATATTCATGTCCCTCCTCAAGAAGGGTAGGGACTTTGCTTCACTCACTGCTATATTCCTAATGCTCACAAAAGTACCTGGGATATAGCAGGCACTCTTCAAAAAAATGTGTTGAATAAATGAATGACAATAACAATTGGCTTTTTTTAAAATACTTGTCTCACCAGCCTAATCCTCAGTGCTTGCACATAAGAGGTGGATCTGCTTTTACTTAGTATATTGATCAAATCAGGTTTCTAAACCCATTAGTTTCAAAGCTGACTCAGAACTATAATAAATTCATAAGAATATTGTAATCCTATAAATCTCACTTGGATGGTAGCCTATGGAGCTTGGTACATTCACTGTCTTTATTTTTTTCATCAGATAAGAGTAAATCATGTATTTTTATCTCAACTTCAATAATCTCTATACTTAATTTTCTACAATGTTTGATACTTACGTTAACTTCAATCTTTTTGCATGACCAGGCATTATAGGCACATAGAGCATTTTGACTCCCTGGACCACCATTGTTGGCTCAATTCCATACTTCTCCTAAAAATGAATACCGAAAAGAGAAACAATCAAAGCTCCATCCAAATAGAAAATGGTATGTGATAATGTTTTACAACCAGTAAAGAGAGAGCAAATTTCTGATAAACAATATTTATAAAAACCTTTAAGAGTCAGACATGATTAACACCAGTGAGATCATGTATAAAAACTAACAGACTCAAAGCAACTAATGAATAATTGTCTCACTTTGACTGCATTTATGAAATCCAAGAGGGTGAAATCTTCTTTTCCATGTATAGTCCATCTGTCCCAAATTGTAAATGATATTCCATTTCTGTTGTAGAAAAATATTCAGAACAAAAACATTTACATTTTCTTTCCTTGAGTAATAATAAAAAAACCCCAGAAATCTACTATTTGTGATTTAACTAGATATTAATGTGTGAGTAAAGAAAAGGAAAATATAACTTAAAATATTCCAAAATCTTATTTCCCCAGTACACTACACAGGTAACCATTTTTATCAGTGCCTTGTTATCTTTCCAATGTCTCATTATAAACCAGTATGTCTTAGCAAGAGAGTTCGGTTTCTCAATAGCTGCATGAGTTTCACTGTGTGGATGTTTCAGTCTCCTATCATTGGACACTTGGGTTGTTCTCATCTTTGGCTATGATAAATAAAGCCAGAGTGAACATCCTATACATGTATCATTTGAAATGAATAAAACCATTTATGCAAGTTTGAAATATAGTGCTGTATATGTTTTAATATGGGTTATATTATTTCATGTTCTTATTAATAATGTATGAGAGTAAAGCTTTCTCACACTCTTGCCAAGATGGTTCCGTTCCGTTCAGTCGCTCAGTCGTGTCCGACTCTTTGCGACCCCATGAATCGCAGGACGCCAGGCCTCCCTGTCCATCACCAAATCCCAGAGTTCACTCAGACTCACGTCCATTGAGTCCGTGATGCCATCCAGCCATCTCATCCTCGGTCGTCCCCTTCTCCTCCTGCCCCCAATCCCTCCCAGCATCAGGGTCTTTTCCAATGAGTCAACTCTTCGCATGAGGTGGCCAAAGTACTAGAGCTTCAGTTTTAGCATCATTCCTTCCAAAGAAATCCCAGGGTTGATCTCCTTCAGAATGGACTGGTTGGATCTCCTTGCAGTCCAAGGGACTCTCAAGAGTGTTCTCCAACACCACATCATCTTTCAGGATTTGAAACAGCTCAACTGGAATTCCATCACCTCCACTAGCTTTGTTCCTAGTGATGCTTCCTAAGGCACACTAGACTAAACTACAGAGGAAAAGAAAAACGAGAACAAGGTCTTTTCAGGGCCCCTTACTTAGTAAAGTATTATTTATCTGTATGCTTCCTGTTTATTTGTTACTAAATTCATATTTTAATAAATAACTTGAATCATAATTGCCGTCTTTACTATTAATACAATTTTAGAGTAACTCAACATTTTATAATATTTTATTGGAAAAAAGAGTCTTTTAACCTAATGTATTAAAAAATAAAACACTTGTTAATAATTTTCTCATTGCTTCAAGATATCTTTAATGAACTAATGCAAACTAGCATGCATCATGATAATTCATAGAATTAGCTAGGTTTTCAATTGCTTTAATAATTAATTTTTTTAATTTTTATTACCTATATGAACATTCCCCTTTTGAACTCTGAAATTTTTCATCATCCACTGTGCTATGACATTATTTTGTCTTTCTCTATATGGATTCATTTACATATTCAGTCTATCTGTAACTTTTTCCCCATCACACGTGCTGCTACTGCTGCTAAGTTGCTTCAGCCCTGTCTGACTCTTTGTGACCCTATGAACCATAGCCCGCCAGACTCCTCTGTCCACAGGACTCCCCAGGCAGGAATACTGGAGTGAGATGCCATGCCCTCCTCTAGACCCTCCCCACCCGGGGACTGAGCCCACATTCCCTTTCCTGCATCGGCATGTGGGTTCTTTACCATTAGCTCCACCTAGGAAGCCCCTATACGTGAGCAATATAATACATTATTCCTCCCACTAGAGTTATTTTCATAATGTCCAATGAATCTTATTTTGTTAAAGAATTAAGAAAATAAAATAAAATTCAGTTATGTGAAAACAGATACTTCTTAATTCTCTCTCTCTCTCTCTCTCTCTCTCTATATATATATATATATATATATATCTAGGGCCAAAGTGTATAGAAATTCTATGGAAATGAAAATATGTACCCTTTGCTTTGGGCCTCCCAGATGGCACTAGTAAAGGCTGTGCCTGCGACGCAGGAGACACAGGAGGCCCGGGTAGAATCCCTGGGTGGGGAAGATCCCTGGAGGACGGCACAGCAACGCGACGGTGATGGAAAACCAAAAGCATACACTAGATGGAAGAGTTTCAGTACCCGCATTTACTTCTGTTTTTACAACCCCATTGACTTCAACTAAGATAACATGCAGATTCTGCAATGTTCCTGCCACTAACCTTTTCACTAGAAAAGTATCCATACATCTCAGACATTGAGAAGTGGGCAGACATCCTACTTGCTTGATACAATCCCATTTTATGTCCATTATTTCAGCATAATTATTAGCAGGGCTCCTCTTTTTACATTCAAATTATCTCAATTTGAGCAATAAATCATATAGCTACCCTTTCAATGTCCAAACTAATTTTTCAGTATATTTGAAAACATTGTTATGGTAAAAGGTTATATAATTATTAAATTTTGTCATTTTTAATATTATTTTATTAAAATCATTTCAGATACATCTTCCAGTTTTTATATAGTGATTCTCACATAGATCATATTTTTGCTGTTCAATCAGTTCCTACATAACTAAATTTTGCTTTTCAAATAGTTGCAATGAATATGGGAAGTCATCAGCTGAGTAGAAAATAAGACTTTAAATTTCTGATACTCCTTTTTTATGAGTATGCAAGGAGTATAGTAAGGTTCTATGGACTTTTCTGTCTTGGATGATCAACATGACTATAGCTTATGTACATTTGGAGATTCGTTTCATGGGACTAAATTATGTGGAGATTAGAATGGTAACCCTCATTTAGCAACTTATGGAAAGAGAAAAAAAACAAAGCAAAATGTAACTTCAATAAAGAAATGATGACTCCTGTTACTAGGGGAAGATGTTAATAAGAAACATGGACTGAGAAAAGAAAGGATTTCAACTGATGCTAGTGTTTATGCTTAGTTTTTCTAGAGCAAAGTCCGTTGTTTATTAAATAAAGTAAGTTAATATCACTTGAATAAGATGTGTAATGAGGAAGCAAAGTGATTTCAGATGATTTGCCTTGCAATCAAAAATAGCTTCTGGCACCACACCTTCCTCAAGGCATTTTTCATCTCTGCATTTCTGAGAGTGTAAATCAGAGGGTTGAACATGGGGGCAATGATGGTGTAAAAGAGAGCAAACACCTTGTCTTCTGGAAACGTTGTGGCTGGTCTAATGTAAGTGAAGAGAACAGGCACAAAGAACAGAACCACAACTGCGATGTGGGAACTACAAGTGGAAAGAGCTTTGTACCGGGCTTCTGCAGGGTAAGCCTTGATGGTGTATAATATCAAAGCGTAGGACAGCATCACGACCACAAAGATCACCAACCCCATCACGCCTGCATTGGCCAACACTAGGATCCCAACTACATAGGTATCTGTGCAGGCCAGTTTCAGCAAAGGATACACGTCACAGAAATAGTGATCTATTTCATTGGGGCCACAGAACGGTAAGTTAATGGTGAGGAGACCCTGGACAAAGGAGTGCAGAAAGGCCCCAGCACAACAAGCGCTGGCCATGGCATAGCGTCTGTGCCTGCTCATGATGACGGCGTAGTGCAGGGGCCTGCAGATGGCCACAGAGCGGTCACAGGCCATCACAGCGAGGATACAGATTTCAACCCCCCCAAAGAAGTGCATGGCAAAGAGCTGGGCCATGCAGTCAGTGTATGAAATTGTGCCACTGTCTGCCAGCAAGTCAGTGATTAGCTTGGGTGTCACTGTTGAGGTAGAAGACAGATCTGATAGAGCAAGGTAATTAAGGAAGAAATACATGGGCTGATCATTTAGCTGACTGCATGTGATAGAGATTATGACGAGCAAGTTTCCCATCCAAATAGCTATGTAACAAAATAAGAATAGTAGGGAGCACACGTGTTTGATTTTCATGTTCTGGGAAAGTCCCAAGAGAATGAATTCAGTGATATTATGGGCATATTTCATGGTCTAATGCAGTGAAGACTCAGTGAGTTGCCTAAAAAAAAAAGAAAAAATGAGACGTTAGCCATGAGAAATATTGACTAAGCATGGTGTCAATCAGAGTGAGTGCTGGAGAAATACATTCATTTAGTAAATCAGCTTCCTATACTATACTTTTAAATAGTTAATTCTAAACCCCATATGATTAGCTTGCCATATAATATGCCAGATCTGTTTACTTTCTAGAGTGAAAGAGAATAGTATTAATAAGTTCACTTGCTCAAGTATAAACAAATATGCACAGTCTTCTTATTATAGGATGAAAAGTGAGCTTAGGAAAGATACATTTCTTTTCCTGAAGCAGCTTGTTTGCTTAGGAGATTCAAACAACCAGACTTAAAGTGAAGGGAGTAAGGTAAGTTGTGCAATTGCAGGATAGAATCCTGTCTTTATTTAAAATGTTTGTAATTTTTTGTGGAATATGATTTTATTTTAAAATTGCACTAAATTATTATCTTCATCAGTGAGTTGCTTGCACACAGGGCAAGTGACTCATTTGCCTCACTGAAGAAAAGCTATAGAAAACCTAGATAGCATAAGAGATATCACTTTGCCAATGTAGGTCCATATAGTCAAAGCTTTGGTTTTTCCAGTAGTCATGTACGGATGTGAGAGTTGGAGCATACAGAAGGCTGAGTGCCGAAGAATGGAGGCTTTCAAAGTGTGATGTTGGAGAAGACTCTTGAGAGTCCAAACAGCAAGGAGAACAAACAAATCAATCCTAAAGGAAATCAACCCTCAATATTCATTGGAATGACTGATGCTGAAGCTGAAGTTCCAATATTTTGGCCATCTGATGTGAAGACCTGACTCACCAAAAAAGACCCTGATGCTGGGGAAGATGGAGGGCAGAGGGAAATGGGGATGACAGAGGATGAGATGGTTGAATGGCATCACCAACTCGATGGACATGAATCTGAGCAAACTCCAAGAGACAATGAAGGACAGGGAAGCCTGGCATGCTGCATGTAGTCCATGGGGTCACAAAGAGTTGGACATACTTAACGACTGAACAGAAAAAGTCCAGATTCTGGGAAAAAGTATGATATATTTACAAACATTGTGGAAAAAGATAAAGAAAATACTGTATCAGGTGAAGCAAAAGTAACTGTGGCATTTCTTTTTAATTTAAATTAATAAATGGTAATAGTAATTATATGTAAAATTGAGAAACAAAGGTTGCCTAAAAGACTAATAACAATAATAAGGAAGTGGATGGCACTTGCTTGACACAGATCAGGTTTCAATAATTTCTATAATAGAATATTTTACAATTTGACTAGTTATAATCTCCCTGCTTTGTTATCTTTTAGGTTACAATGATTTCTTTTAGAAATAATGAAAATTTCATAAGTAATATATCCTAAGAAATATTTTTCAAAATATCACATATATTATTAGTATCTCTATAATCAGAAAAATATGTAAAAGTTACTTCCTTAAATAGCTTTAGTTTAGGTTCTAGATGCTTTCATTTCCAATTAATTTTCCATTATGCTTCTATAGTTTATAAGCATATTTTTAGTCCAAGAATTTAACATCATTTTCATACTTTGCTCATAAGACTCTTGGAGGAAAGGATATCCTAACAGAGAAAAAAAAAAAGTAGAAACATTCCATTAATTCCCAGGCAGGATAGGTTGAAAGTTTGTCTCTCTCATGTTAAATAGATGCTATACTAACAAAATGGGAAAATAATTAGAAAACTTAACTGGTTGCCTTTTTTTTCTCTTAAATATTTCTCCTTGACAGCTTCCAACTTAGTATCAGAGACTTCATATTCATGTTATTTAAATTATAACATGTTTCTAAAACTCCCATGTTATTTCCAGTTTCCTTTGTTAATATTTGCGTTACTGATTTTATATATACAAGATCTTCATATTTAAGTGATTTAAAGAAAACATTTCCTATCATAAACTATAAGGATTAACATTGCTGCTAACACAAATTCATTATATATGACAACAAATTTCTTTTTAATATGAGCATTTCTAGTATAAATATAAACGTTTCATGGTAGTGCAGGTAGAATTACAGGTACATACTATGAAATGGGCACTGATTATTTTCTCTTTCACTTTGTTTCTCTTCATATCATATAGATTGAGTATCTCATACCCCATGATAAAAAAATAAACAAAAATGTGCTGAAAGATTCACAGCTAAAAATGAAGCTATTACAACTTGTATCAAATTGATTGTTATTGAAGGTCTTTCACAAACATAAAAGATAAGTAATGATAATGATAATAATACCTAATATTTCCTGGGAGCAGGTTTAAACATTTCACATTTATTGAACCATTAATCCTAATAAAGACCAGTGATCCTTTTGTTATCTCTCTTTTGCAAAAAAAGGAAGTCAAACAGTTAACAATTTGGATAAATACTGATAAATATTAAAGGCTGTTTTTAGGCTTCTTTTAAATTTTTTTTCACTATTTGGATGTTGCTAATTTTGTTGTCAGATACAAACTATGATTCTAGGGAAAATGTTGCTTTTTCTTTTGTTGTTGTTTCTTTCATAACCAAGTTGTCTCACATGACAAAAAGTCATGAGTAAGATAAATTTTTCCCAACAGCTTCAAAGTTTTCTAACACCTGTACCAATTATATTTGGTAAACTAATTATATTTGCTCTGTGTAACTGTTCATCTTGTTCTCATTTTTCCTTATTGAATTTGCTCTATCTTGACATGCTGGATCCTCTGACATCAAGGTTTCTATACTATAGCCTTCCACCTTTTCAGTTAGTCAGTATATACGTATTGCAGAGAAGCAAAGGAAGCAGAAGAGTGGCGAATCTATACTAGTACATTCCCTTAGCTTCTTTTGACTGTAACCCTTTTTCTCTTTAATATTTTCTTTTTCTCTTCTGTCTGAAGCATAAGAAGTCTTTTTTTTTTTCACTTTTCTCTTATATAGCCCTTATGTGACACAAATGCTATCATTTCTTCATGAATTTCTCAAAATCATACCAAAAAAAATCTATTTAACTCTGACATCTTCTGAGGCATATGACAAGGGGAATGAACATATAGAATCGGCATGTTTATTATAAAATTTAATTTAAATTATATATGCAAAATTTATTTTTCCTACTTGAAAGTTATTATTATTTACTATAGTTTGATTGAAATTTTACTTACCACATGATTATCTCATTAGATAAAATCTTTTACCTCTGAGTAAATGGGGGCAATGTTCTGAATGTGGTCAGAATCTTAACTGCATTGCTAAAGATTCATGAATTTTATCATATAGTTAGCTCACATGAATCCTGGTTTTAGGACTTTGCTGCTGTCCTTATAGAAATAGGAAATGCTCTTCTGATTTTTGAAACTAAGACAAAGCGAAATCATTGCTAGCATTTATGCTGAATAGTGCCTTTCCCCCCACCTCCCCACACGAATGTTGTATCTCTTCTGTGGTTCTGGGAATGGAAAGGTACACATAAGCCTTCTGTCTGATTTCCAAAGGTGTTTAAATTAGGTGACCTGGGAGATTATAACCTCCAACCTCCCTGTCACTTTTTCTAAGGATGAGACAGTTCCCCAAAGAAGAGCTGGCCAAGTCCTTAAAAAACAGTTATGCCACAGCTAACAATTTCTTATACTCAGGAGTTAGTACTAACTGAAACTCCACTTTTGTTCACTACTGAGACTGTAAATCATGGCCTTTATGTTGAAACAAAATTTGAGGAAACCAAAGGCCAAGATAATCAGAAATAAACTTTTTTTTTTTCAACGTGGACCATTTTTAAAGTCTTTATTGAATTTGTTACAATATTGCTTCTGCTTTATGTTTCGGTATTGGTCACGTAGGGTCTTAACTTCCCAATCCAGGGATCTAACCCACACTTTCTGCACTGGAAGGCAATCTACTGAACTGTCAGGGAAGCCCCAGAACCAGCTTTGAAGTTTGGTTTTTTATAGAGTAAATGGTTTGAAAAGAGAATGAAAAACATCTTGTGTTACTTCAAATCTAAAGGACCCTCCCAACCTCACTAGCAGCTTTATTGTATAGTTTTAAATTTCAGTTTGTTTAAAATATGTGCTTATTGCAGTAGATACTTAACGAATTGTCATCAGATGAGGTGGCCAAAATAATGAGGATTTGAAGAAAATTAATTTATAGCACAACATATGATATTTTAAAAAGTAATAACTGTGTGCTTAAATTAAATGCATATTCCAGAGTCTCTGGCTCAAGTGAGCTGTAGCTGTCAATGAGATCTCATTAGATATATAAACTTCTATTTCCATAGAAGTTTTATAGTTTCCTAGAGCAATGAAATGTCATTAACACTACTGACATAATTTTTTTGTTAATTTTTTCTTCTGACAGTAATACGAATACTATCTTTTTTTAAATTAGTGCTTACCCACTCAATATTCTTCCCTTACTTTTAACCACTTGGCATCTTTATTGTGTAGGTTAATCTTTTAAAAATATATGGCTATATTTAAAAGTCTAGTCTGATAGTTATTATTTTTTCACTCAATAATTTAAATCAAGCAGTCTGACATATTTTCATGGATTCATTTCAATAGTTCTGTATCTTTTTTCTATTTTTGAATATGTTTTTGTTTTTAATCTGTCCTCTTTTCTTGTTTTTTAAGAAGATTTTTGTTTGTTTGTTTTGCCCTCCCGAAATTTTGGAAATTTTCATTTCTGTCATTGCTACAGAAATTTATCACATGTGAATCCTATTTATTATTTAAAAGGAGAATTTGTTTCTTTGTTTCTGTCATAGTCCATAAAGTTTAAGGGGCATAACCTTCACTGATGATGCCACTGGTTTAGATCTTTGTGGTGGTAGCAGATATTGTAACAAGAAGTTTATAGAATATAGTAAAGAGGGATTCAATTACTGTAAATAGCCATTTATGATAGATCAGTAAGTTCCCAAAAATAGACTTCTTTTTTTCAGTAAGAATCTTGGAATTCTGACATGATTGACCTCAAGTGAAAGCATTGCTCGAGATAAGGTGTTCTCAGGCCATCTTATATTGGTC
Source organism: Aepyceros melampus (assembly GCA_006408695.1). Lineage (NCBI taxonomy): Eukaryota > Metazoa > Chordata > Mammalia > Artiodactyla > Bovidae > Aepyceros > Aepyceros melampus. Next base: position 232,071 of record SJXQ01006025.1, read on the forward strand.
TCCATGGGAACAAAGATTCACGCTATGTTTATCTCCATAGTGCCTAAATGCACAGCTAAAATAGATATTTTTGATGACAGAACCTTTCATTGTTTTTTTTTTGTTTTTTTGTTAATCCTTATTATACCCAAATGTAAGCCCATGGAATATAGTTTTCCTACCAGTACAGTGTAACCAAAATAACACTGTATCTCTGATAGACATGCATATATTAAGATCACCATAACAACAACAACAACAACCAAAACTAAACAGTAGAAGGCATTAATTTCTATTACACATTCTTCTCAATTTACTTGTTCAGCCTGGGGATAGATATACCTTGGACACTGGCAACAGATGTTCATAAATTACTTAGATGCTAACTTCAACTGTACCTCCTGTTTCAGATCCAGTAACTTGACCAAAAGCTCATGTCAATGTCTGAGGTTTCAGGTCTCTGAGGCAAAGAGTATATACCCTCTCAAGTGAAAAACAAGGTGGTGAATTTACCACCACGAAGAAACTCAGCGATCGCCAGCAATAGACCATCAAGTCAGAATGACATCTAAGAGGTTAGGTTTGAACAAATCTCATTGGCTTAAGAAATGTTCATGAAATTCTTGCCAAATTGTCTCTTTTCCCTCAGTCAATAGCTGTGATCTTATGGGGGGTTGGCAGAGGAGGAAACACATGATTGCCTCTGTTTGCATTTAGTTCTACAAGAAAATTCGGCATTGACTGAACATGCAACGTTATAGCATTACAGCCTCAAACATAAATGTTTCCAAAAGGGTAGAGGTGAAAACGTTCTTCTTAGTAGTCAAAACCTCAGCCATGTGTTTGCTTGTCTAGTTTGTATCGGCCACAAGATGTCTAGAGGTATAGGTCTATTCCAGTTCATGACATTTGCTAATGGTTTCATTGGATGTTTAACTTTAGAAAGCATAGAATAGAAGGCGTAAAAGAAAAAAAAATTTTTTTTTCAGCTTCCATACTGTACAGAAACCCAGACTAGTCCATCGAAAACCCACACATACAAGACAGATACAGATTTTTATGGCCAACAGCTCAGCTGAGGTCCTAGCTCACAGCCAGCATCAACTTCCAGGCATGTAGTTCAAGTGCTAAACATCTTCAGATGCCAGTTAATGAACTTTTGAATTTTCTAAGCTGCAACCGCAGACATCACAGAGCAAAGATAAGCCATCTTCACGGGGTCCAGCCCCAGTGAATTCAGGGTAATTTGAAGTGGAGACGGAGTTGGCATCCTAGGAAAAAGCTATTTAATTAAAAGTATAAAGAGAGATTAGAAAAGAATAGTGTAGTAGGAAAATTAGTGGAGAAAAAGAGGCTGAATAACTTGGTTTACGTGGGATACCAATAAAATCTCAAGGCAAGAGATTTGCACCACCTATGTAGGCCACCGGCACCCACTTGGACATGACTGAGTGACTGAACTGAACTGACCTGAACGGACTGAGGGTGTTCAGTTCAGTTCAGTCGCTCAGTTGTGTCCGACTCTTTGCGACCCCATGAATCGCAGCACGCCAGGCCTCCCTGTCCATCACCAACTCCTGGAGTTCACTCAGACTCACGTCCATCGAGTCCGTGATGCCATCCAGCCATCTCATCCCCAGTCATCCCCTTCTCCTCCTGCCTCCAATCCCTCCCAGCATCAGGGTCTTTTCCAATATTCAAAAGCAGAAATATTACTTTGCCAACTAAGGTCCGTCTAGTCAAGGCTATGGTTTTTCCTGTTGACATGTATGGATATGAGAGTTGGACTGTGAAGAAGGCTGAGCTCTGAAGAATTGATGCTTTTGAACTGTGGTGTTGGAGAAGACTCTTGAGAGTCCCTTGGACTGTGAAGAAGGCTGAGCGCTAAAGAATTGATGCTTTTGAACTGTGGTGTTGGAGAAGACTCTTGAGAGTCCCTTGGACAGCAAGGAGATCCAACCAGTCCATTCTGAAGGAGATCAACTCTGGGATTTCTTTGGAAGGAATGATGCTAAAGCTGAAGCTCCAGTACTTTGGCCACCTCATGCAAAGAGTTGACTGAGGGTGTAGTGGGTTACAATTAAGAAAGTAATTTACTTAGCCTAAGGTTAACATGATTAATCTTAAAGGTTAATACTTATTTCTCCATATGCTAGTTATATTCATTATAAGGGCAGGGAATATGGAGATTTAGCAGCAAACATTGGCACAATAAATGAAAAACCCGTATGCAGGTCAGGAAGCAACAGTTAGAACTGGACATGGAACAACAGACTGGTTCCAAATAGGAAAAGGAGTACGTCAAGGCTGTATATTGTCACCCTGCTTATTTAACTTAAATGCAGAGTACATCATGAGAAACTCTGCACTGGAAGAAACACAAGCTGGAATCAAGATTGCCAGGAGAAATATCAATAACCTCAGATATGCAGATGACACCACCCTTATGGCAGAAAGGGAAGAGGAGCTAAAAAGCCTCTTGTTGAAAATGAAAGAGAAGAGTGAAAAAGTTGGCTTAAAGCTCAACATTCAGAAAACGAAGATCATGGCATCTGGCCCCATCACTTCATGGGAAATAGATGGGGAAACAGTAGAAACAGTGTCAGACTTTTTGGGGGGGGGGCTCCAAAATCACTGCAGATGGTGACTGCAGCCATGAAATTAAAAGGCGCTTACTCCTTGGAAGAAAAGTTATGACCAACCTAGATAGTATATTCAAAAGCAGAGACATTACTTTACTGACTAAGGTCTGTCTAGTCAAGGCTATGGTTTTTCCTGTGGTCATGTATGGATGTGAGAGTTGGGACTGTGATGAAGACTGAGCACAGAAGAATTGATGCTTTTTAACTGTGGTGTTGGAGAAGACTCTTGAGAGTCCCTTGGACTGCAAGGAGATCCAAGGAGTCCATTCTGAAGGAGATCAACTCTGGGCTTTCTTTGGAAGGAATGATGCTAAAACTGAAGCTCTAGTACTTTGGCCATCTCATGTGAAGAGTTGACTCATTGGAAAAGACCCTGATGCTGGGAGGGATTGGGGGCAGGAGGAGAAGGGGACGACAGAGGATGAGATGGCTGGATGGCATCACTGACTCGATGGACATGAGTCTGAGCGAACTCTGGGATTTGGTGATGGGGAGGCCTGGTGTGTTGCAGTCCATGGGGTCACAAAAGTCGGACACAACTGAGCAACTGAACTCAAATGAATGAAAGAAGTGAAAGTGAAATGGCTCAGTCGTCTCCAACTCTTTGCGACCCCATGGACAGTAGCCTGCACCAGGCTCCTCTATCCATGGGATTTTCTAGGCAAGAGTACTGGAGTGGGTTGCCATTTCCATCTCCAGGGAATCTTCCCAACCCAGGGATCGAACCCAGTCTCCCACATTGTAGACAGATGCTTTACCATCTGAGCCACAAGGGAAGTAATGAAAGAAGAGGCTCCCCCAAATATTAGAATCCTCTCATCTCCAAGAGAAATGTGTTTCTTGAACTTGGGGTTTCTCAGGAGACAGAACTGGAGAGAGGCAACTGAACTAAAACCCAGTCTTGAATGGAAGGCAAAAAAAGGAAATTGTTCAGTTGGGCTTGAAAACTTACCTTTTTTCTTTGTGGGGAAAAAAAGGATAAAGCTATGAGCTCTTGCTTCTTCAGTTGTGGTTTACTGTGAAGATGAATCATGCTCAGTATTTGCAACATCTACATTGTATTTCAAATAGGTTCACTCTGATTTCTGTCCCAGGACCTATGGGGAGTGAAGATACTCCACAGATACCAATCCTTCCTAAAAGGCCTGAGTTAGACTCTCTTCAAAAAGGTCTGTAATACTGGCAGAAAGTTTCTTACTCTGCTCTTATAAGTTTCTAGAATAAATAGGAAATAGTCCCACTAGTCTGTGATAAAACTCTCTCTAAATAGCCAGATCCATTACCCCAAATCATTCCCTGACAGAGCATGTGAATTAAACATTTCCTCTTCTTCCAACAGATATTTATAGGGATTTCATGAAAAGTTCTTTGCCAAAGCTTTGAAGGAAAAATGTCTTCACCCTTCCCACCCAACCCTGAAGGATTTGCTAAATGAGCTATTTAGGTCAGTTAATCCAGAATCACAGCAAACCATGAGGCTAATTAATCCCAGACAAGATTGTCAAATGGGAGATTCTGCCCGGAGAGCCCTCCTCTCCTCCAACTCTGTCTAATGAATGGGACAACTTCCATTTCAGTTACCAAGGGCTTCACTCATGTACCCTACTCCAAGGGAAAAACACACTTTCAAAGTCACATGGAGGTATAGACTACAAAAAGTTACCAAAGACTCTGTCCTTAAAGTCAAATCTTTCCCAATGACAGAAGAAGCTCTGAGTGTAGGTAAAGGTTCAGACAGATCTAATAGAATTCTAGCTTCATTACTTATGTTTCTGTGGCTTTAAGCAAGTTTCTTAACTTCTCCTAGTTTCATATTCTAGAAACTGTTACTGTTAGATATATTAATTATTATATAAATCCTGATGATACCAGTGAAATATAACTAATGACAATGAAAACTACTAATTTAATTTCCTATAATTCCTATAACATTTTGAAATCAGTCACTAGATAAAGGAAGGGAGAAGAGAAAAATGGAAAGAAAAATGTTTTTACATACTTTTATATTTAAATGAACTTCTTAAAGTATGAATTACATACAATAGACTGTACCATTTTAAACATACAGTAAGTAACTTATGACAAATACATTCACTCATGTAAATGCCACCACATGACAGGGGAATATTAATTTTGTTCTTCTAGTCAAAGGACTAGATTATGGCTTTCTGTGTGTCTTCTCTTCATAATTATATTCTTTATTTTTCCTTCTGCTTTTTATTATTTTGTATTATAAAATGGTTCCTTCTGAAGTAAGACAGACAATCCATTCTATGCCACTCTCTAGCCTCTGGTGGTTTATATATGTTTCTACAATTATTTATTTATTACCCAACAGGTACTTGACCATTTACACTATGCCAAGTGCTATTCTAGGCACTAAAGATGTGATATTATTTTTAAGACACAGAAAATAAAATGAATAAACTGTATGACAGGTTAGAGAATAAGTGCTAAGGAGAAAAATTAAGCAGAGATGGAAGAATAGGAGATACAGAAGGTTACTGGATGAGTGCTGCAATTTTATGAAATAGTCTGAAAAGTCATTATTGAGAGGATACATTTTAATAAAAATCAAAAGTATTGAGGGGATAAGCTATGAATATATCCAGAAGAATAATTGGGAGACAGGAAACAGGCTTCCAAAGATCCTTAGAAATGATCACAGCAAGACCAGTTACTATCTTTAACCATAAAAAGTTGTTAACAGAAGAGAATATAATCAGATCTTCCACACTTTGATTGTCAGAGTTTGAAGGTCCATGAGTGCAAAGATTCCCAAGGAGACACGCTCATGTAAAACATCTCAAAATGGCATCATGTGAGTTCATCTGCCACAGTTTACAGTCCAGTTTTCAGAGCTGTAGGGAAATCAGCCAGTGCAGTCGCTCAGTCGTGTTCGACTCTTTGTGACCCCACGGACTGCAGCATGTCAGTCTTCCCTGCCCATCACCAACTCCCAGAGCTTGCTCAAACTCATGGCCATTGAGTCAGTGATACCACTCAACCATCTCATCCTTTGTCGTCCCCTTCTCTTCCTGCCTTCAATCTTTCTCAGCATCCGGATCTTTTCCAATGAGTCAGTTCTTCACAATAGGTGGCCAAAGTATTGGAGTTTCAGCTATAGCAAAATAGTCTTGATTATATTTATTCTCAGAGATAGACTCAATGTCTATTTCCTTGTGGGCTGGCTCCTACTGTTGATACTCATTAGTTAACAGCACTCAAACAAGAATACAAATTTAGTGAGATACCTGAACAATAAGAGCTTCCCAGGCGGCACAGAATCTGCCTGCCAGTGCAGGAGATGCAAGAAATGGAGGTTTCATCACTGGGTCAGGAACATCTCTGAGATAAGGAAATGGCAACTCACGCCAGGCTTCTTGCCTGGAGAACCCCATGGACAGAAGAGCCATGGGGTCTCAGGACAGTCAGACATGACTGAGAGACTGAGCACACACACACACACACATTATGGCATTAGTTCTATTTTATTTGTCAGTTACTGCCTTTTTCAGATGCATGACCTCATCCATAGGTGTTAGATTTTATAACTCTAACAGCTTTATAAAATGGTCATCCATTCAGAAGTACCAAAGATTAGGGAAGTGTCCATGAATTTAAACTACAAAAACAGATATATATATAAAGCTAACAAATATGAAAATAATAATTGACATGATGAACAAAACATATCAATGTAGATACAGAGAAATTATGTATCAATACAGTGAATACCTTTGTTGTAACTAGAATTATCTGATTTGATAGGAAGTGATGCATTATTTCCCTGTACATACGCAGGCAAAGAAAAAGCTAATTTTTAAGAGTATTACAAACGGGAGACAAGCACCAAATAGAGAAGCTTGACTAGTTGATATTTATGCCCCTTGGGGAGCATAGGTTTCTAGGAGTGATGTTATGCTATTGACTCTTGAGCCAGAAAGTATATGATACAGACGTAGCAGTCCCAGAGCTGGTTTACCAACCAAATGGATGATAGAAATCAGGGACAAACTATTAAATTTGGATAAGAAAAATAAAAAATAATGTACAAAGCCAGAAGTTAAACCTACGGAAAGAACAGGATGTGGCTCACAAGCAGAAACATAGAAGCAGACAGCAGACACGAAGAATGGGCTTGTGCCCCCACAGAAGGATGGAACTTCATGTTGTCTCTCTGAGACACTGGTTAAAATAATACAGATTTTTCCGGGTGCTCATTCTGCCTAGAGAAGGCAACAGCATCCCACTCCAGTACTCTTGCCTGGAAAATCCCATGGACAGAGGAGCCTGGTAGGCTGCAGTCCATGGGGTAGCAAAGAGTTGGACATGACTGAGCGACTTCACTTTCACTTTTCACTTTCATGCATTGGAGAAGGAAATGGCAAGCCACTCCAGTGCGCTTGCCTGGAGAATCCCAGGGACGGGGGAGCCTGGTGAGGTTCGCACAGAGTTGGACACGACTGAAGTGATTTAGCAGCAGCAGCATTCTGCCTGTTCCTCTAAATGCCCCACTGGAACACATTTATACTGTCCACAATAGAATGAAAACATTTTCTCTTCTCCATCAGTCCAATTATACTTAAACTCTGGCAGAATTAGCAGCTGGCATTTTCTGCTCTTTGCCATCTCGAGTCAGACTTTGTTGCACCATAACTTTCTCATGGCCTGTTTGACTTCTGCATTCCTCAGAGTGTAAATCAGAGGGTTGAGTAATGGTGTCAAAATAGTGTAAAAAACAGCCACCATCTTGTCCACTGGAAATACAGTTAGAGGGCGAGCATATATGTATATACATGGTACAAAGAATAAGATAATGACAATAATGTGGGAGGTGCATGTGGAAAGGGCTTTCCTTCTTCCTTCTGCGCTACAGTTACTCAGAGAATGTAAGATGAAAACATAGGAGATAAGCAGCAACAGGAAACTCACCAGGCATATGGTCCCACTGTTAAACACTATGAGTAGGTTGATGACATAAGTATCCACGCAGGCTAGTTTCAACAAAGGTTGCATATCACAGAAATAGTGATCAATAACATTGGGGCCACAGAAGGGTAATTTCAAAACCAAGAGAATCTATGCTGAAGAATGGATACAAGACCCCATCCAGGCCAGTTTCAGCAGTGCACCACAGACACCCTGGCTCATGATGGCTGTGTACCGCAGGGGCTTGCAAATGGCCACATAGCGATCAAAGGACATGAGGACAAGTACCAAGATCCCCATGCACCCAAAGAAGTGAAATGCAAAGATCTGGGTCATGCACTCATTGTAGGGGATGATTTTCTTCTCAGATACAGAATCTACAATTAGCCTAGGGGCAGTGGTTGTTGAAAGACAGGCATCAGCAAAGGATAAGTAGAACAGGAAGAAATACATAGGGCTCCCAAGTGTCTGGCTGTATCGTATGGTCATCACAATTAGGAAGTTCGCCAGCAGAGTCCCAAGGTACAGGAATAAGAAGATAACAAACACTGCTTTCTCCTTTACTAGATCCTGTGTTAACCCAAGCAGAATGAACTCGTTCACACTGCTGTTCTCCTCCATGGTTATGGTGAATAGAACAGACACAGCTGAAAAATGGTTCATCTGCAAAAAAAGAGTTGGAGAAATGATGACTTGGCAATAGCATTTATTTGGATCCAGAATTGCAACTTTTAGAGTTCTAATTTCATCAAACATATAATTTAGTGTTTCTCAAAGTTTTCATCCTATACTACAGTTTTCAGACTATCCTCACTTAGGAATTTTTTTTTTTTAATGTTGACCTGCTTTAAACATTGGCATAGATTCAAGGTCTTCCTATGGGTTGCCAAGAATTTTTGTGGGGGAAAAAGCCCTCCAGTGTTTGTGCATTCTGCCATGGTCTGAGAACTAGTGAATTTGCTTTATGATCTTGATAAGATCATTTTAATGTCTTGAGGCTCTTTTTTATATGATAGGGAATTGAACAGATACATTATTAAGCATATGCATATGATACATATATGTGCATATAATGTGTATGCTCATCAATTACTAATATCCTTATATAATTTAGAAATAATATATTTCGAGATTCCCTCCTGAGCGAATATATTTGTTTATTTGAACACCAGTTTGTACCCATTATTCCTGATGTCTTCAGTATCTTTGTTGGGTTATACTTAAGAAAAAAACTGATTTTTCCACCTTTAGGTTCATGGCAGTTATAACTTTACCTTCATTGCCAGTTAGGGAACATGAGATGTTTGAACAAATCATTGAGGCTAGCAATATTTTTGAAATTGCTAATATTTGATATAAGCCATTGCATATGTCAGATGCATGCTAGTAAATTTCAAATTCTGTGGATCCAGCCTGTTATTTCACTTCCTATATTCCTGTAATCTGTGTGCTATCTTCCTTCATATCTGATTCTCCTATCACTGTCATCTAGAAGACTGCATTCTTTCAATTTCTATCTCTTTAAAATGTAAGTTTAAAATGTATTTCAGAAATTCAACATAAAAACACATCTCCTTGCTCTCCTTTACTTTTCCCTTATATGCATATATCTATACCATTTCAATCATCTTATTATATTTTCTGATTTTCCTCTTTTAATTTAAAAGCCTTTTCTATGTAGTTAAACTGTATTTGTAGTGTAATTATCTACTTATCAGTTATAAATAACATGATGTTAGTCATTCAGTCATACTTGACTCTTTGTGATACCATGGACTCCACCAGGCTCCTCTCTCCATAAGATTCTCCTGCCAAGAATACTGGAGTGGGCTGCCATTCCCTCCACCAGGGATTTTCCCACCCCAAATACCAGGTCTCCTTCATTGTAGACAGATTCTTTACCAGCTGAGCCACCAAGGGAGTCCAAAATTAACATGTCAAAATCTTAAAAATCTTAAAATATAAAGTCTACCATTTATTTTTTATTTTTCCAAATTTTCATCTTAATTAAAATATTTTTAATAAACTCTTCTCATATAGCTTGTGCTTATTTTAATAGTTTCCTCAAATATATGCCCAAGGGATTCATAATATAAATATCACTATTTTAAGTCAATGTCCAACTCTTATTCACATGAACTGTAGCCCACCAGACACCTCTGTCCATGGGATTTTCCAGGCAGGAATACTGGAATGGGTGGCCATTTCCTTCTCCAGGGGATCTTTCTGACCCAGGAATCGAGTCCACATCTCCTGCACTGCAAGCATATTCTACCACTGAGCCACCAGGGAAGCCCATAACTATTGACACTATTCTCAAATAATCTTTGGATTTGATTGATTCAATATTTATTAGAAAATTAATTATTGTATGGCTATATCTGTATAATAAAATGTCTGGAGCTTTCACTGTATTACAGGATGAGAAAAGTGCCCTTCAAAAATTCATACTTAACCAGTCCCATGGTAGTTGTTAGTCACTAGTCCTGCCAGACTCTTTGTGACCCCATGAACCCCACCAGGTTCCTCTATCCATGGGATTCTCCAGGCAAGAATACTGGAGTGGGCTGCCATTCCCTTCTCCAGGGTGTCTTTCCGACCCAGGGATCAAACCCAGGTCTCCTGCATTACAGGCAGATTCTTTACCATCTGAGACAGCAGGGGAGCCCATAAACCAGAAGTAAAAGTTCCCTACATATTCTGCTGGCTTTTCAGATATGTATGTATGCATATACATTCAAATGTATATTGAAATATTTTTATATACAAATTAGATCATTTTCCATTGTTTCTAAAACCATAAAAATATGACACAAATGATAAATAAAGATTTAACTTGAGGAACTATTATATTTGCTTGGAATTAACATTATGAAATATATATTTTGATTAGCCATACAGCATAACATTTTTGTATATTTTAATTTCTTATATTTCATTTGTTTTGAATTTTGTATGCTTTATCTTTTTAATATTTTATATCTTTTAAGTTTTGAGCTCTTTTTTTTCAACATTATGCAATAAACTCTATCAATTTTATACTCCCGTTTCCATTTTAGTCAACCATGCCTTTAAAATTTAATGTCAAATGAAACAAATTTTAACCTGAATTTTGATGTACACTTCCTCTTTCTGATTAATCATCAATTCTTTAGTGATTCAAGAACACCATCAATTCAGTCATCAAATGTGTGCTGAGAACCTACTCATATCTGGAGTCAGGGGAAAACATGTCCTCACCCTCCTCACAACCACACTGGAGGGATGACATATCTCTATGTCAGATTCTTAATCACTGAAAACTACACACAGCTCTGTGATAAAACCAAGTGAATAAACCAAGCGAATTTTTTTCCATATTAGAAAAATCCTAGAAAGTAAATTGATTGGTCATTAAAGGTTTAAACATGGGAAATAAGTGAAATTATGGCTTTAATTGAGTTAAACTACAATTTCCAACAAGGTTATCTGAAAATTAAATATTCAAAAAGTTTACAAAGGGTTTCCCTAAGTAAGATAAATACGTTAATATCAGTAAATCAAACTATTTAACTCTAGTAAAGTTACACATCTGAATGCAGTTAGGTTTTCCTTGCAGTTGAGCTAAAATAATATTAGTTCACTGTGAGAAATTAGAAATATCACAGTAATTGCAAACTCTGATTGGAAGTTTCCATTTTCTCTGATGATTATTAAAAAAAGAAAATAAATCAATGATTATTTAATTTTAATACATTAGGTTTCCACTAGGGGATAAAAACAAAAAATACGAGCTCTTTGCTGTGAGAAGAGGAGGAGTTAGGATAGAAGAGTGATTCCATACTTTTAGAAAGGGAACATGCATTACTTCAGGAAAAAATAGATGCCCCCTTCATTAAAAGCTACACTCTCATTAAATCCAAAAGTTTTAAGAGATAAATTTTGAGTAGGTAACAAACAACCATGAAATCCAGTTCAAGTAATTCTATTTTATTTTAAGTAACAAAAGGAAGATTTGGAGACATAAAAACAGGAAAGCATCATTGACAAGATATATGCATTAGGTCAAATCAGTACTGCCTGAGGACTTTACTACTGAATTCAGCCATTATCTCCAAACTTTTCTCAGCCACCCTGCCTCTTTGATTTGGGAGGGCATCATGGTGACAGTCTGGAGAAGGAAATGGCAATCTACTCCAGTACTATTGCCTGGAAAATCCCATGGACAGAGGAGCCTGATAGGCTACAGTCCATGGGGTTGCAAAGAGTCGGACACGACAGAGCAACTTCACTTCATGGTGACAGAAGGTCTTTTTACTTCCTTGATCCTTAAATTTTCCTTTTACCTACTGAAATGTTAACCAATTCAAGTATATTTGGTGCCAAGAGTCTTCCATTTTTCCTAAATTAAATAAATATCTGCCTCTATCTCCTTTGTTCCATATATATATTCAATCATATATATATAATTGAATAAGGCAATTCAGGATAAAATATTCTTGTTCCATAATCTTACATTCAAACAAGTTTTTGCTTGTGTTATTTCATTTGACCTACAGTTTGGTTTTTTTTTTGGGGGGGGAGGTGAGGGGCAAGGTAACTGAGCATGTGATTCATCCATTTCTATTTACAAAGCATGACTTGTGATATAGAGTGTTCTAATTAAGACACTTAGGCTAGAACTAGAAAGGGATGTTACTAGTTAGCTTCTCTCTCAGCATTCACCTTACATGTCATATAAAATATCAAATCCTAATCATCATGTAGACTGCATCTTAGAAAAGAAAAATGATGAGTAATTAGAAAAGGATGACATTGATATCTTAAATTTCTGTCCTGGCTCCAAAAGTAAGTTCATTAAACTGCATGCTGAGGCTAATACCAAAGCAAAAGAAAATAAAGATCTAACTGGATAATAGTGAAGATGAGGAAAGAAGCAGATCAATGTAGTCAAAACAGGAGAGAGGAGTGAACAGGTACCAGAGAAAGAAAAGTCGGGGATGGGATATAGAAAGGCATAGAGTGGGAAGGAGAGCAAACATCTTAGAGAAAGTAGTTTTAGCCAGGAGTTCACCCCACAGTACAGCTTCTTTCTTCCTGAGCAACCACGCCATCACTTACCCCAATTAAAGAGAGATTGTTGTTGTGTGTCATAGCAAGGATTGTCAAGGATCTTGAAAACCCAAGTGTGTAGAAAGGGGAGCCCAATTTCATGCTCTGTCCCAGAAACAGCACTGACCATAAACTTTGAAGCAGGAGCTCCCCAAGAGAGAAACTTCCACCAAGCTGGCCTTCATTCAGTGTGTTGCAGCCTCTGTGAGCAGTGATGCATTTGAGAGGCAGTTCAGCTATGTGCTGAGTCCAGGGAAGGCCTATCTGAACCACCATAATTCTTCATTGGTAGAAACACTCCCTAGGAGCTCTGTCATTTGTTAGAAGGCACCCCAAGTATGGATTCCAAGAGATCCGTGTTTAGGGCTCAGATGGTAAAGAAAGGAAAAGAAAGTGAAGTCAGTCATGTCCGACTCTTTGCAACCTCATGGGCTGTAGCCTACCAGGCTCCTCAGTCCATGGAATTTTCCAGGCAAGAGGACTGGAATGGGTTGCCATTTCCTTCTCCAGAGGATCTTCCCAACACTGGGATCAAACCCGGGTCTCCCGCATTGCAGGCAGACGCTTTACTGTCTGAGTCACCAGGGAAGAATATGGTAAAGAATCCGCCTGCAATATAGGGGACCTGGGTTCAATCCCTGGGTTGGAAGATCCCTTGGAAGAGCACAACCCACTCCAGTATTGTTGCCTGGAGAATCTCATGGACAGAGGAGCCTGGCAGGCCCAGTCCATGAGGTCACAGAGAGTCAGACATGACTGAGAGACTAAGCACAGCACAGAAGAAAATATTTCAGACAGACTGAGAAACTCACCTCTTTTCTTACAACCAAACGGATGACTTCCAATAGAGTGCATTTTTCATATCTTCAACTTTCATTTACTTAGAAGGTGAATTATGTGAAGCTTGAATAAAACACACAAACTATACTTCATTGAGATTTATCATTGCCTTCTATCACAAGTGATGATGGGATGTAAAGAGTTTATGGAGAAAGGAAACTCTTCATATAGCCATAATTCACACAGCTCCTTCCTGGAAACACTGGGTCAGACAGAACAGCAAGGTCTGTATTGGAGCAGAGAGAATGCTCTGAAAATGGAGTGAATTTCTTAATTCAGTTCTTGGAAACTTAACTGGTGTAAACTCTTCCTACAGTGTGAGAAATAAATGCCTCTGTGGCCAGCTTCCTTCCCACTGTATCTGTGTCTGTATCTGTGTGTGTGTGTGTGTATGTGTGTCTGTGTGTGTGTGAGTGAAAAATCATGAGGCTAAGTGTTTTATTTTTCCTGTACTGGATATTTATAGAAATTCACACAAAAGTTTGCAAATGCTTAAGGTAGGCTTTAAGCCTCAGGAGCTCCAAGGAAACTATTTCTTCCAAACTAGTCCCAAGTGATATGCAATGAGCTACCTAGCTCATATAGTCCAAGGGCAAAATCAAGCCTTGGGGACAATTGGTTAATTTCAACTCATATGACCTGATATGAGGCAATTCTGTTCTCTTCCCCATAAACTTTCCTTAAGTCCCTCTCTTCTAGAGGTCTGGAAGTCTTTGAAGGCAGTTGAAAACCCATAGATGAAATATGTGTGGCTAACTACTCTTGTTTGTTTTATATCAAAGTGTGAACAGGTTTCCCTGGTGGCTCAGATGGTAAAGCATCTGCCTGCAATGCAGGAGAGCAGGGTTCTATCCCTGGCTTGGGAAGATCCCCTGGAGAAGGAAATGGCAAGCCACTCCAGTACCCTGCCTGGAAAACCCCGTGGACAGAGGAGCCTGGTAAGCTACAGTCCATGAGGTCACAAAAGAGTTGGACATGACTGAGTGATGTCACTTTCACTTTCAAAGTGTGAATTATGGTTATCATCAATATCAAAGGGCTAATGTCAGCAATAATTACAGTTCTTTGGCAAATCTGAAACATTAATATGTTAATGTTTTTCTTTCTATTGTTTATTTATTTATTTTTTAAAATAGAGTTGATTTACAATCAACTCTGTTTTGTTATTTTCAGTTGTACAGCAGATACATTAGACTGGGCAAAAAGTTCACTGATATATGAGTGAGTGAAGTCGCTCAGTCATGTCCGACTCTTTGCGACCCCATGGACTGTAGCCTACCAGGCTCCTCTGTCCATGGGGTTTTCCAGGCAATAGTACTGGAGTGGGTTGCCATTTCCTTCTCCAGGGGATCTTCCCGACACAGGGATCGGACCCAGGTCTCCCACATTGTAGACAGATGCTTTACCGTCACATTTATATGTATAAAACATAATCTCTAAGATAATTTTGTCTTCCCTCCAGAAATATTTTTCAAAATATCAAATGAGCAGCAAGAAGTGTGGAGAAGGCAATGACACCCCACTCCAGTACTCTTGCCTGGAAAATCTCGTGGACGGATGAGCCTGGTGGCCTACAGTCCATGGGGTCGCAAAGAGTCTGACACTGCTGAGCGACTTCTCTTTCACTTTTCACTTTCATGCATTGGAGAAGGAAATGGCAACCCACTCCACTATTCTTGCCTGGAGAATCCCAGGGACGGGGGAGCCTGGTGGCCTGCCGTCTATGGGGTTGCACAGAGTCGGACACGACTGAAGTGACTTAGCAGCAGCAGCAAGAAGTGAGAGTATTTTTTTTTCATTCTTTTTTGACTTTTAGATTCTAAGTAAGCATAAAATTCAAGTCTTCTTAATTTTCATTTGAGGATATTGAATTTCCAAATCAGAGTTCATAAGTGATATAAGAATGAAAACTAAATTAGTTCCTGGAATTATGTTATCTTTTATAATATTACCTTACTTTATCCCTGGTCAAACAATGCTCATCCACATAAAACCTTTGTCTGATTAGAAAATTTGAATTTTTTACTCAACTTTAAATGTTTTATTTTTCATTAGAAACCACCATTATCCTGTCCCACACTTTCCTCATGGCACTTTTCACTTTTTTATTCCTAAAAGTGTAAATCAAAGGATTGAATAAGGGAGTTAGGATGGTGTAAAATATGGCTATCAATCATTTTGTCAAAGGAGAAAGAATATGGAGGTCATACGTACATAAATACGCATGGGATAAAGAACAAAATCACAACAGCAATGTGAGATCCGCAGGTGGAGAGGGCTTTCTGCTGCCCTTCAGAGCTATGGGTTTTCAGAGACAGCAGGATGACCCCATAGGAGACAAGCAACAAGGAGAAGATTAAGATGCCGAAAAAGCCACTGTTGGTGACTACCAAAAGCCCAAAGATGTGAGTGTCAGTGCAGGCAAGTCCCAGCAGTGGGTACAAGTCACACATGAAATGATCAGTGATGTTGGAACCACAGAAGGGCAGCTGGAAAATGAAGCGAATCCATATCATGTAATGAACAAAGCCCCCAGTCCAGGCTACCACCATCAGAAGGGCACAGAGCCTGTGGTTCATGATAGAAGAATACTGCAGTGGTTTGCAGATGGCCACACAGCGGTCATGGGCCGTGGCACTGAGGACAGTCACCTCCACCCCAGCAGAGAAGTGGTCAGCAAAGAGCTGGGTCATGCAGCCTTCGAAAGAAATGGTTTTCCTCCAAAGGAGAGCGTCCAAAATCATCTTTGGGACAATGACGGAGAAGAAGCACGCATCCAGGAAGGACGGAAAAGCCAGGAAGAAGTACGTGGGGGAGCCCCAGAGTGCTGGGCTGCTACTGGTGGTTAGCAAGTTGCCCCCGACAGTTGCAAAGTAAATGAACAAAAATACAGCAAATATTATTTTCTGCATGGCTGGATTCTGTGATAGCCCCCGGAGGACAAACTCAGTACAAAGCTTTGGTTTTGCATAATTTCCAAGGAAAAGGTGAAAGGTACCACCGTGAGCATGTAGAATCCAGAGTTAGAGGAAAGACAAATGTGTCTCAGACCAGTTTGGGGAGTCATTATAGTCATCAACAAATCGGTGCATCCATGTGAAAAATTGACTTATGTTCTTGTGCTTGCTTTTTCATCGAGAACACAAAGCTAGAAGTTTGTTGAAGGTGGTAGGGGGATACCAGGAAGAATTGAAGTTTAGATAAATTGTTAAATGTTTTAAGATAGAGCTTCAATGTAGAAGAAGGGTAGGTATCCACCTGGGGTGGGGATAAGAAATCGTTGTTATCTAAACTGCCAACTATGGTCATAAGTTAATAGTACTGGTTTCCTGGAGTGAACTGTGAGGCGCGTTCTGAAGCCACATCCATGATCTGAGGAAAGGAAAAGAGCAGATTCCTGGTCACGCCTGCCATGTGCATGGGTGCGAGAAGGGAGATTGCATGTCATCCATGATCAGGTGACTTTCTTTTCTCCAGATAGAAGGAGAAATAAGACAAAATGGAAGAAGTACTTGGATCATGGCTATACTCCTGGTTATTTCTTTAAAATCTAAAAAAATTGAGACTTCAAAATCAACTAATTCATTCGTCAAAAAAAAAAGAAGAAAGAATGATCATTGGGAACACACCTTGCTGTAGACTAATGCATAATAAATATCCATGTGTTAAGCTGGCTTTCTTTTCACTCATTATTTAACAAGAATAGAAGCTGACAAAAATAAGCAGTACCTACTAATATGTACTGTTATGATGACTAAGGTAAATAATGCAAGGAAGCAGTGTTCAGAGTTAAGTGACTAGGAAACAGTCCATGTCAGATCTCATTACCCAGTTTTACTGGTAGGAACTCCATGCTTAAAGAGATAAAATTAAAGAAATAGCAAATGCTGGCTCTGGAGTTTTAAGCCAGAACCTCTGACTCCAGCATGGAGGTGACTGACTCTACAGGGAAAGAAGCAAAAATTTTTCTAGAAGAGCTTCAGAGCAGGAGGGGCTTCTCTGGAGTCTCCATTCACTGTAGAGGTTATAACCTGATTCCTGTGTTCATGTTTGACTGATGCTTCTTGATGAAGGACGCAGAGCCAGATGTAGAATCAGAAGGAGATGGCCGGATTATTTACAGACACAAACTGACAGTAACCACATGGGTAAGGAATAGAAACAGAATGTTGACTCTAGTCAGAGCCTGAGGCTTTACTAACTGTTAAGTATTTATTCAAGGTGGCTCATCTTTTCAAGCAGTACTCACAAGTGTATGTCTGTTTCAAATGTATACGACTTACTATAATGTAGGGAGATTCACATATGACACCCCTACCCATTTCATACAATTATAATGAGGGTCAAATTGGAAAATGTGAAATTTCTGGCTTATGATAAAATGTCCTTACTGATTCTAGTGACTCTTCTGTCACTTAAAAAGCCGAACAGCTTACCACAGAAAGCTTTTCCATTAGTCATCCAGATGTTACTCCAACTTTTGACTTCATTTCTTATATCAAGACACAGCTTTGAAGACTGACTATGTCCTTTGTTGTTGTTTAGTGGCCCAGTCATGTCTGACTCTTTGCAACCCCATAGACTGTAGCCTGTCAGGTTCATAGTGTTTCCCGGACAAGAACCCTGGAGTGGGTGGTCATTCTCTTCTCCAGGGGATCTTCCTGATGCAGGGATTAAACCCGTGTCTCCCGCATTGGCAGGTGGATTCTTCACTGCTAAACAACCAGGGAAATATGATTGTGTCCTTCCTTGTACATATGAGAAATTAATCAGTCAAGTGGCAAGTGAGTGTGTGAGTGTGTGAGTGAGTGTGTGTGTGTGAGTGTGAGTGTGTGAGTGTGTGTGTGAGTGTGTGAGTGTGTGTGTGAGTGTGTGTGAGTGTGAGAGTGAGTGTGTGTGAGTGTGTGAGTGTGAGTGTGTGTGTGCGTGTGTGTGAGTGTGTGTGAGTGTGTGAGTGAGTGTGTGTGAGTGTGTGTGAGTGTGTGAGTGTGTGTAGTGTGTGTGTGTGTGAGTGTGTGTGAGTGTGTGCACACATGTACATACTATCTGTGCTTGTTAAATAAGGAAGTAGAAGAATATTGGGCTTTCTGAAAGAATTAAAAACGAGTTGATTTTTATGAATGACACTGACAGCTAACCAAAATGATTGAAAATATGAATGAAACTAGCAAACATACAGATGTATATACCACACGTCTTTTTACTTCCTTTAAAACTGTTTCCGGGGAACTAGACATTCCTAAACAGGGCCTGTATTCTGAACTCCGTACTCAACTATGTCATCAAGCAAACAAGAACATGAAACAAACCTTATAAAATCATTGGATCAGTTAATGACTATATATTAAAGGGTAAAGACTGTCAATATATGCAGAGACAATGAAATGAAATAAAGACATCAGGTTCAGATTCATAGAGACCCAGGTTCAAATCCAAGCTTTTGTACTAAGTTATATTATGTGATGAGAAAAGTTACTTAAAATTCTCAAGAGCTCAGATTCTACTCTGTAATTGTGTATAATAACAATACTTATTGATAAGGTTCTTGGAAGAATCAGATAAGGCAATATTGATATTGATAAAACCATTAATGCAGTTAGATGCACTGGAGAAAAGTGCCATAAGTGCGAACAAGTGCCTGGAGCCAGCGTGAGGAACTCCGCCCATGGCAAAGGTCATGAGGAAGGAGGCTTCGGCATATGCAAAGGCGGGATCGAGCCTCAGGAAACTCCCTGTTCCCGGGCATCTACCCCCAAAACCAGAGTCTGCCTACTTTACTGTTTTATGCTCTCACCTACACCTCTGACTTTATGGGGGGTTGTCCCCCATCACCTCTCTCGGAGAAGGAGTTAACTTGCAGCTCCTGTTAATAAAAATTCCTGGGCGTGACAAGAGTGTTTCAACTTACGAACTTCTCTGAAGGTTATCTAGCCTGCCTGTATAGGTCTGTCCTGCCACATGTGATTGTTTACAGCCTCCCAACAGTGAGAGGCACGAGATGTTTTAGACTTACCAAGGCAGATTCTTTTGAGAAGTTGAGAATTTATCAGTATAGTGGGTTGGATAAGAATTATATTGGTGAAGGGTTTTTCATTTGTTGTGCCAATAGTAAGTAAGTAAGTAAGTAAAGTCACTCAGTCGTGTCCAACTCTTTGTGACCCCATGGACAGCAGCCCACCAGGCTCCTCAGTCCATGAGATTCTCCAAGCAAGAATACTAGAGTGGGTTGCCATTTCCTTCCCCAGGGGATCTTCCTGACCCAGGGATCGAACCCGGGTCTCCCACATTGGAGGCAGACGCTTTAACCTCTGAGCCACCAGGGAAGCCCTATAATTGTGCCAATAATTGCTACTAATTCCCTGCCCTGGGTGTGACAAACCTGAGGTTTGACCTCAGGTCAAACCTCTCTGCTGGCAAACTAGTTTGTGTGATAGGATTATCCATACTCCTGCCAAGCACATGGGAGAAGGCAATGGCACCCCACTCCAGTACTCTTGCCTGGAAAATCCCATGGACAGAGAGGCCTGGTGGGCTGCAGTCCATGGGGTCGCTAGGAGTCGGACACGACTGAGCGACTTCACTTTCACTTTTCACTTTCATGCATTGGAGAAGGAAATGGCAACCTACTCCAGTGTTCTTGCCTGGAGAATCTCAGGGACGGGGGAGCCTGGTGGGCTGCCGTCTGTCGGACGTCAGAGTCGGACATGACTGAAGTGACTTAGCAGCAGCAGCAGCAGCCAAGCACATGATTGTTAACTACCTCTCAACCATAAACAGCACAGAGAGTTTGGGGTATTTTGAAGGTCTTGATTAGTATAGGGCTTTTCTCATTGTTGAGTCAGTGATTGCCACCAGGCCTCCACGTCCTTAGGCACCTGGGAATATATTAATCAATGTATTTGGAATATAGAAAAGGAAATATAGTAGTTTTTGATGTTAGCAATACTAGAATTTTTGAGTTAATGAATTTTCTCTTTTGTTATAGATCACTGTACTTTGTTATAAATCACTGTGTCTTTGCTATGTAAAAATGTAACTTATCACTATCTTAAGACTAAATAGATCTTAAGGGGAACATTGGTAAAGGGATTTCATTTGTTGGACTGATGTTTTGCTGCTAAATCTTCATATCCCCTGCCCTTATAATGAATATAACTAGCATATAAGAAAAATGAGTATTAACCTTTAAGATTAATCATGTTAACCTTGGGTTAAATAAATTCCTTTCTTGATTGTAACTCATTACACCCTCACCCTATAGGAATGCAACTTTATTTGGAGGGTGGTACCTGATTTAAGAAAAAACACCCTTGGAAAAAATAAGTTTTTGGTTATCAGAAAGAAAGGGTCGTAAAATGTCAGCCCGGCTAGCTCAGTTGGTAGAGCATGAGACTTTTAATCTCAGTGTCGTGGGTTTGACCCCCATGTTGGGCGCCAAGCTTGCTAATTATGCCTGGGCTTCTAAGATCAGACCAGGGAGGCCTCAGTGCCTCCTCTCCTTCAGGAGAATGGAAAGACGCCTGTGGCCTACGTAGGTGGTGATTGGTATTCCACGTAAACCAAGTTATTCAGCCTCTTTTTCTCCACTAATATTCCTACTACACTATCCGTTTCTAATCTCTCTATATATCTGTAATTCAATAAGTTTTTTCCTAGGATGCCGACTCCGTCCCCAGCTTCGAATCACCCTGGATCCACCGGGGCTGGACCCTGGCAAACAAGCTCCCAGAGCCTTTGACACAGAGCAAAAATGACATTCCTTTTACTCCTAATTTATGCTTTACCATGATCTAGGCTTACAAATATCTTTACTCATCCTTTTACATATTCACAAATGTAAAATAGTTTTATTGGTTACCACAATGAAGATATGTTATCATTTAAATTTGAAACACTTTCAAGTCTTTAATAATCCCTGAAAACAATTTTATAGTCTTCAGACCCTCATGTGTGCGTGTGTGGGTGTCAAGTGGCTTCAGCTGTGTCTGACTCTCTGTGACCTTATGGACTGCGGCCCGCCAGGCCCCTCTGTCCACGGGATTCTCCAGGCAAGAATGTTGATGGATTACTGTGCCCTTCTCCAGGGCATCTTCCCGACCCAGGGATCAGACCTGCATCTCATCTGTCCCCTGGCTTGACAGGCAGGTATCTCTACCATTAGCGTCACCTAAGAAGCCCAGATCCCCAGGTGTCCACTTCTTTTTCAGGTAGTGTCATTGTACAAAGAAAATCAAATAATGCAAACAGTGGAGAGAAAGAGCAAGACTCTGTGTTAATCTAACAAGTAATTCTCAGGCTCTGTACTTCCCTAATCTGGGAAGTTTCTAAGAAATACTATTTTAGAATCAAATGCTCGTTAAATATGAATGAATCAAACTGTTATTTTTTTAGATAAAAGGAATTTCCAAAACTAATGTTAATACTTAGGCAATGGAGAGGACAGTGTCCTCAGAGTTTATGATCACAAGGCTTACGATTATAAATTATTTAAAAGGTAATTAAACGTGCTGTGTTGTCCTGGATTGACCCCTAGAACAGAGAAGTGATAGAAATGGAAAAGTTAGTGAAACATGATTAAAATCTCATGCTTCAGTCCCTAGCATCCTGCATCCTGCATCAAACCTGGACTGGCAATTCGTTTCGCTTATGATATCACACATGTTACATGCACGGGGATAATCCAGAGAGAGGGTGTGGGGCGGGAGGGTGGAGGTGGGGGTTGGGATTGGGAGTTCATGTACACTCATGGCTAATTCATGTCAATGTGTAACAAAACGAATACAGTATTGTAAAGCAAAACAAACTAAAAAATAAAAATTAATTAAAATTAAAAAATAAATAAATAAATAAAGTTATTTAACCTCTTCCAAAAAAAAAAAAAAATAAAATAAAATCTCATGCTTCTTTAAGAGTAAGATAATCAATGTTCATTCCACAGTTTTGACAAATACACTACGAGTAATGTTAGATGATAAGTATTAAGGGAAAATAATTCAGGAGTAGACAGAAACTCTGTATTATCTTGACAACTTTTCTATCAATCTGAAATTATTCCAAAATGAAAAGTTAATTAAAATAATATGTAATTGTTCAGTTTCCAGTATAAAAAATCCAGAAGCTACAGATTTATAGTTATGTGTCACTGAAGAAACCACGAAGCTTCTGAGTCCTCTCCGATAAAACAGAGTACCATTTGTTCAAGCTGTTGATCTCTGAGAGTCAAATAAAATAGTTACTATGAACTCCTTTGTAATGTAAAATTCAATAGTAAGATGTGGAATATTGATATAAGCTTTATTTTTTAATAGTGTTTATACATACAAAGTGCACTGAAGAATCTATCATAAAAATAAAGCAGGTTTCTAAGCAATGGCACCCCACTCCAGTACTCTTGCCTGGAAAATCCCATGGACGGAGAAGCCTGGAAGGCTGCAGTCCATGGGGTCGCTGAGGGTCGGACACGACTGAGCGACTTCACTTTCTCTTTTCACTTTCATGCACTGGAGAAGGAAATGGCAACCCACTCCAGTGTTCTTGCCTGGAGAATCCCAGGGACGGGGGAGCCTGGTGGGCTTCTGTCTATGGGGTCGCACAGAGTCGGACACGACTGAAGTGACTTAGCAGCAGCAGCAAGTCAGGTTTTTAGAAAACTAAGTCTTCTAAACTGCAATGACAAAGCTTCATTCATATTATCTAATTGGGAAATGTTTTAGCAAATAGTTTTAGAGTCATAAAAATGGCTATATTTTTTATACAAGTAACCCCAACCCTAAAAATTATTCTAAGAGTGAAACAAAGTGATGTAAGTTTTATGGAAGATGGTGTTTCATTTATAAAAAAAATCAGAAATATCTAAACTGTTGAATAAAATGCATATGCAACTCAGTCTACTATAAATTAATAACAAAGCATGCTATGAATAAAACACTAATTAATAACATAAGGACATACTTGGTGAAGAATTTTTATAGCCTGTTAAGTGAAAAATTATAGCAACCCTACTCATTAATAATGTAGGAAGATAGTAGAGACTTTTTATTTTCAACATGCATTTTGAAATAATGACAAGAAAAATTAACATTAAAAATCAATTTTAAACCCCACACATCATATTATTTATTATCTAAATATATGTTCAGGAAAAGATGATGTTTGAGGATAATTTTATTACTTACCCAGTGTAATTAATTTGTACTGGTGGAACCAACATGCTAACATAACATAGAATCTTGCACTGTAAGTATTTTCCTGGGGTAAAGAATCCACACATAGCCAAACCATACGCCTAGCCCTCCCTATCAATTTTCCCTTCATACATTTTTCTTGGAAACAGCTTGTTCTGTTCATATTTCTGAGAAAATATCACACAGACTTCCCTTCCCTGAGAGACATATTCTTCAGACGCTGGAGTTGCGCAGAAAATTGCTGAGGGCCCTTGCCACCAGGAACTGAGAGTTCTGAACCATCTTTTGGACCTGCTGCTGCTGCTGCTAAGTCGCTTCAGTCGTGTCCGACTCTGCGACCCCATAGATGGCAGCCCACCAGGCTCTGCCGTCCCTGGGATTCTCCAGGCAAGAACACTGGAGTGGGTTGCCATTTCCTTCTCCAATGCAGGAAAGTGAGAAGTGAAAGTGAAGTTGCTCAGTCGTGTCTGACTCTTAGCGACGCCATGGACTGCAGCCCACCAGGCTCCTCCATCCATGGGATTTTCCAGGCAAGAGTACTGGAGTGGGGTGCCACTACCTTCTCTGACCTGAACCCCGGAAATTTTGCCTTTCAGTCGTGTCCGACTCTGCGACCCCATAGATGGCAGCCCACCAGGCTCTGCCGTCCCTGGGATTCTCCAGGCAAGAACACTGGAGTGGGTTGCCATTTCCTTCTCCAATGCAGGAAAGTGAGAAGTGAAAGTGAAGTTGCTCAGTCGTGTCTGACTCTTAGCGACGCCATGGACTGCAGCCCACCAGGCTCCTCCATCCATGGGATTTTCCAGGCAAGAGTACTGGAGTGGGGTGCCACTACCTTCTCTGACCTGAACCCCGGAAATTTTGCCTCCTGACTTTTACCGTTATTCACGGTTTTCTTCCCATTCATTTTGGCAGCAACATTATTCTAGCATTGATCATTCTGAAAATAATATAGAAATTTCTATGTCTAATTTAAAGCTGATATAACTATTTTATAATAGTTTATATAACAGCTTTATAAAATAAATACAATATTCAAAATTATATGAGAAATTAGTAATAGGGATGTCATTATACGCCGTGTTTTCTAATTGTATTTTAACATTAAAACAATAGATTAAAAACCCATTCTAATTACCTTCCCAGTTAAATTCCTTGAATCCACTGCATTTTTATCCAGCATTGTTATTTACTGTAACAATAATAGTTTAATGTTTCATCTATTTAAACATATTCTTTTCCTTTATGGCCTGAGAAATGTGTTCTCTTCAGATTTCAGATCTTTTACTCTCCCTTCAATATTGCTCTGCTGATTTCTCTAAAAGTCTCAACTTATATACTCTTACTATTTTGGGAATTTAGAAAA
>SJXQ01006026.1:0-94350 GCA_006408695.1 Aepyceros melampus
TGTGGTGTTGGAGAAGACTCTTGAGAGTCCCTTGGACTGCAAGGAGATCCAACCAGTCCATTCTGAGGGAGATCAGCCCTGGGATTTCTTTGGAAGGAATGATGCTAAAACTGAAGCTCCAGTACTTTGGGCACCTTATGCGAAGAGTTGACTCATTGGAAAAGACCCTGATGCTGGGAGGGATTGGGGGCAGGAGGAGAAAGGGACGACCGAGGGTGAGATGGCTGGATGGCATCATGGACTCAATGGACGTGAGTCTGAGTGAACTCCGGGAGTTGGTGATGGACAGAGAGGCCTGGCGTACTGCGATTCATGGGGTCGCAAAGAGTCGGACACGACTGCGCGACTGAACTGAACTGAACTGAACTGATGTATGGCATAAAATATCAGCAAGTAGTAATATAAACATGAAACCAAAAAACTGTTAAACAAAGAAAAAGATAGAGAAGAGAGGGGAATGGAGAAGGGGAGAAATTAAACTATTTAAAGGATGTCAATACCATGAACAGAATCAAATTGTTCAGGATAACAATTTAATGTAATTTACATTAAATTGAGTAATTTAATGTAATACGATGAAATTGGGCAAGGGACTTCTGACAGAACACAAAGAAAAAGTGTCTGACACTGAAGTCTTAAAAGACTACAGAACAATCTAACAAAGAAAATAGAATCTTCCTCAATTGCTTGAATCATTTACAATGCTAGGGAACGAAGCAACTGAGAACACAGGGGAAGAAAGTAATCAGGATTAGGAAATGGATAGACAATGTGGTCTAGACAGCTATCTAAGATAAAACTCACAACATTGGGTTTGATTTTGCAGATGAGCTAGACAGTACATATTTTTTTTACTCCTTTTCCTAGTAATACTTCAACACAAAAGCAGGTGATAATGAAAAACATCAGCTGATAATTATACATTTAATGACTCATTTTTTATCCAGAGGTCACTGCTAGCCTCAGTTTTATGAAGCAGTATCTACTTACTGTTTTTTTTTAATTGCTTTGAGATTTATATTTATGGTAACAATATATGCCTATTGAAAATGATGGAAGTCAGTCCCTTTTAGGCTCAATGGAAGCTACTATCAAAAAGTAGGAAATTTCATTTCCAAAAGTGGTGGACTACGTCATCTGTATTGCTTCTACTCAATTAGAAAATGTAGACAAATTAGTATTTATTTACTATTGTTTAAAGGCATTAGAAAAGCAACAAGACAGTGTACAG
Organism: Aepyceros melampus; assembly: GCA_006408695.1. Lineage (NCBI taxonomy): Eukaryota > Metazoa > Chordata > Mammalia > Artiodactyla > Bovidae > Aepyceros > Aepyceros melampus. The sequence goes on from SJXQ01006026.1 coordinate 1,232, forward strand.
TTACCTGAGGAAGGTAAATTCAATACTAGGGCCTAGAAGCTTTAGCTAATTCTGGAGAGGGAAGCTGCAATTACCCAAACCAAAGCAAAAGATTACTGGAGTGATTGTTAGAGTCCAAGGAGGATATTCTGGACATAACAGCAGAAACTATCAAAGTTTAAAATCAGAATTTTCCAACAATATCTAAGTTTTTCACCTTACCTTTAATGTTACTAATGCTCTTCAAGAGATTCCCTTCCCAAATGCCCAACAGACAGTAATGGAAAGAGAATATATATCAGTGCCTAATTAGTTCTACCATTCTAAAGATGTGTGCAGTAATTATATACTTAAGTTTAAATTAATAAGTGTGTAATCTTATCACTCATAATCTAAAACTCAGTCATAGTGAAAAACCAATTTATAACCTACAGAGACTCATTTGCTAGAGTAGGTTATGTAGTCATAAAATCAGTCCTTGAAATCTGAGAAAATAATGGGTTTTTCTTGTACTCTTTTCATAATTTCATAAATTTCATTTCAAAAGTAAAGTTAGAAATTAAGCTCATATTTGGTCCAACTGGTTAAAAATAAGGATTTAATCTGAGAATTCATTATATACTAAGCAATGTGCCAAATGCCAGGGAAACAACAGTGATATCAACTATCATTTCTTTCCGACAGGTTAAACTAAATTACAAACACATGGAAGAATTTATACATTACTGGCTTTCTGGGAAAATGACTGTCAATTATAAATGATTTAGTACTCTCCAATAGCATAATTGGGCTTCCCTGGTGGCTCAGACAGTAAGAATCCGCCTGCAATTTAGGAGACCCTGGGTTCAATCCCTGGGTTGGGAAGATCCCATGGAGAAGGAAATGGGAACTCATTCCAGTTTTCTTTCCTGGAAAATTCCATGCACAGAGAAACTTGACAAGCTACAGCCCAAACAGGTTACAAAGAGACACAACAGAGTGACTAAGCACGCATGCAAGCAACAGCGTGATCAGTAATAAGCATTTTTGTAGCTAATAATGATATTAGCAAAAAGCCATATAAACTAACAAGTAAAACTTTCTCCTAGACAACCAAAAACAGTTTGTCTCACCTTGGCACCATATTTGGAATAGTTCATTTCTGTTAGTGTTACTGGTCGTAATTTGTCAATATCTCCAAAGGCTACACCAGGAACATACAGGGCACAAACGATGTGAACCCATCTATATGGAGAAATGATATGATTTTGTTATCAAACCTTCTGATAAAATGCCCACATGGAAAATAAACATAAAATATATGTGCCATATCAAATAACTACTGCAAGAATTTTATGGCCAGGTCTCAAAACCTCAGACATACAACTAAAGACTATTAAACACTTACATATCATTTAGTTACAGAAAAGGGGACCGCAATAAGCACTACTTTTCCAGCAGCTTACCCAAAGCTGAGAGTTAACAACTATAATTGCCTTTCACTTAATATTCACCACACTTTGCACTTATCTGTTATTCTTAAATATTTGCACAAAACCACTATTCAAATGAAATCAAAACATTTTCATATGCATGGAAAGGTATTCACAATATTTTAAGCACTCTGAGAATTAAGGATCCTAATTTAAGAACTGTGAAGTTACTCTGCATAAATTATACATTGATCTTTCCTGCTACTTTTTTCTAAAAGCTAGTGGATAATCCTTAAAGACATATTTAAAAAAAAAATTCTTGGTGTGCATCTCAACTTTCTTTCTTCCTAGGTTGAAACTGATTGATAGGAGACTGGACAGAAGAGTTGTGATAATATAAGGAAGTCACAGTTCATTCAGCTCTCTGTTCACCATACAACCTATGTACTATGTATGTGCCTCACAAATAAATAATTTTTAAAGTCTGGACGATGTTACAACACTAAACAACAGCAACAACAGAATGTTCAGAGTTTCGTTGTACTAAAAAAAAAGTAGGAGTTGATTCTAATTACATTTTAAAAAACTGTTCTGAACCTCTATAAAATGTATCAGGAACCCTTTCTGTTTGTTTACAACCATGCAAAATACAGGACCACTAGATTTTGAAACATAAACAGATCTCCCTCATCTCTGCAAGAAAGAAGATAAGAATGAGATGACAAATATCTCTTAACCTTGTGAAAATATTAACAACAAATTTTACTTTATCATAGCTTGAGAGGCTATGATTGCTACATGGTTCTGTTTTGTGATGCACTATGAGTCTTAAAGAAATAAGACTAAGAATCATTTTATAGAGGTACTGGGGAAAATAGTTACAAATGTTTAAAATTTATCCTTTTTTATTGGGAAGAAAATTCAAAGTTTTGAGATTTTCTTGATAAAATGTTTTAATCCAACTTCCCAAATGCATCCTGTGGAGTTCAATATAAAGATACACATCTTCAACGAGCAGCTGCTTTCTCAATTTAATTTGTGCAGTTTTTTCATGCTCCACTGATGTATTAAATGCCGTTGTACTCTGTAGGAGCTTATCTTTGATAAACCCAACAGCTGGCTGCTTGCTTCATACTGACCTTCTTAAAATCTTTTAGAACTAATCATATAAGTACTACAGATTGAAACTGCCATTTCAGTGTGACTGGCACAAAAGTGTATCATTTTCCGCAACCATACTTGTGAGGATGCCAACTTGAGTTTTTATTAAAATACATACCAAACAGCTGAGATAATTTTGGTCCTTTTTAATATCTGTTATATATAGATTTTTGTTCATTTGTTTAACTGCATGTACTTTAGAACCTTGTAATTAAGACAAATTGAGAAATCAAAAAGGAATAAACTTCCTTGTTACTTTATCATTCATTTTGCTTGGAGCTATGAGGCAGATGTTGATCAAGAAAGGGAACAGAAAACAAGCATCCCATAAGACCACCAAAAACTAGAGTCAGAATTGTCATCCTAGCATAGAAACTATTAATACATTCTTTTAAATTTACATATTTTAATAAAGCAAACTAAGTAGAAAAATACTTCACAAAAACTCATTTCAAATAAGAACTATATTCATCAATCAAACGATTTTGAAAGGCTTTGTACGTGTGGTGTCTTTATAACATATTAAAAAAACTCACTTCAGGAGTTATTTTCATTCCTGCATTTTTTCATTCCGTAATTACTTACTGAGTGACTGAACTGAACTAAAGAACAGAGCACGAGGCAGGCAGTGGGGAAGTGACAAAGAAGTTGTGAAATGCTTGCAGCATAAGGTGTGATATGCTGTTATATTAAAGCATGTGTAATATTTCCTATATTCAGGTTTATAATACCACTAAGGCAGGATAAAACTCTCTTTAAGAAAAATAAACAAAAATTTAATGATAAGAATGTATTGATCGTCTTCTCACATTAAATGGCATTATTTTCTATGGTAGTATATGTAGCTCCCATCAGACACAGAAGGGAAAACAGTCTAAATGGCCTATGAAATAGAAGAAAATTTAAAAATTTTTTCATTCTTTCCATACATAGTTCTTTCTTTTCATCTATTTTCCATTTGAAGCTATAGTACTCAATACCTTGTCAAATCTTCGTGGCTTTTTTGTTCTTGATTCAAGCTAGTATTATATTCTTCAAACTGTATCAAGACCTGTAATTCCCACAGTCCTCAAGTATGGGCATCAACACAAATAAAATGTTCAAAGAGCATAAAAAAATTTTCCAGGCTGCACCAAGGGAGGTGTCTACATATATGAAAGATCCACAGAAGTCAATATAAATACATCTCGGTAAAACTCAATGGTTAAAGAAGCCTCCTTTTTCTTCAATCAGAGACAATTTTACAACTTACTTTGTGGACTGTGTATTAGTATATATTACATATTAGTGTGGTAAGAGAGCTACTTAAAGTTTATCAATAGAAGTTTCAAATTATTGACAACAGAAAAGGTAAAATAAATGCTCCTCCCTAAAAGGAAACTGTGTTTCTCAAAGCTGCCATACTTATTCACAACCATTTATTACCATAAATTTCAACTTGCAGGACCGAAAAATTAAGAAAGAATTTATGCAGTTACTTTTCTACGATTACCTTAAATAAATGGAATAATATCAGTAATAAAAAAAAAAAAGCACTAGCACTAGAAGTAGCAGCAGCAGAGGAACTAAGGAGATATTTATTACACACTTAAGTTTCAGAAACTATACTGTTTACAGAAATCATCTCATTTCAGTTCAATCACTCAGTCATGTCCAACTCTTTGTGACCCCATGGACTGCAGCACACTAGGCTTCCCTATCCATCACCAACTCCCAGAGCCTACTCAAACTCATGTCTATTGAGTCGGTGATGCCATCTGACCATCTCATCCTCTGTCATCCCCAGCACCTCCCGCCTTATATCTTTCCAACTACAGGGTCTTTCACATGAGTCAGTTCTTTGTATCAAGTGGCCAAAGTACTGGAGTTTCAGCTTCAACATCAGTCCTGCCAATGAGTATTCAGGACTGATTTCCTTTAGGATGGACTGGTTGGGTCTCCTTGCAGTCCAAGGGACTCTCAAGAGTCTTCTCCAATACCACAGTTCAAAAGCACCAATTCTTCAGTGCTCAGCTTTCTTTATAGTCCAACTCTAATAATCATACATGACTATTGAAAAAACCATAGCTTTGACTAGACGGACCTTTGTTGGCAAAGTAATGTCTCTGCTTTTTAATATGCTGTCTAGATTGGTCATAACTTTCCTGCTGAGAAATAAGCGTCTTTTAATTTCATGGCTGCAGTCACTATCTTCAGTGAATTTGGATCCCAAAAAAATAAAGTCTGACACTGTTTACACTGTTTCCCCACCTATCTGCCATGAAGTGATGGGACCAGATGCCATGATCTTAGTTTTCTGAATGCTGAGCTTTAAGCCAGCTTTTTCACCTTTCATCAAGAGACTCTTAAGTTACTCTTTGCTTTCTGCCATAAGGGTGGTGTCATCTGCATATCTGAGCTAACTGTCATTTCTCCCAGCAATCTTGATTCCAGCTAGTGCTTCATCCAGCCCAGTGTTTCTCATGATGTACTCTGCATATAAGTTAAATAAGCAGGGTGACAATATACAGCCTTGACATACTCCTTTCCCTATTTGGAACTAGTCTGTTGTTCCATGTCCAGTTCTAACTGTTGCTTCCTGGCCTGCATACAGATTTCTCAAGAACCAAGTCAAGTGGTCTGATATTCCCATCTCAGGGAGAATTTTCTACAGTTTGTTGTGATCCACACAATCAAAGGTTTTCACATAGTCAGTAAAGCAGAAATAGATGTTTTTCTGGAACTCTGTTGCTTTTTTGATAATCCATTGGGTGTTGGCAATTTGATCTCTGGTTCCTCTGCCTTTTCTTAAACCAGCTTATACATCTGGAAGTCCACAGCTCACGTACTGTTGAAGCCTGGCTTGGATAATTTTGAGCATTACTTTACTAGCGTGTGAGATGAGTGAAACTATGCCATAGTTTGAGCATTCTTTGGCATTGCCTTTCTTTGGGATTGGAATGCAAACTGTCCTTTTCCAGTACTATGGCCACTGCGGAGTTTTCCAAATTTGCTGGCATACTGAATGCAGCACTTTCATCATCTCATTTAATCCTCTCAAAAGTGTTAGGAAGCTGAGGCATAAAATGATTAATCACTTGCCTAAAATCACAGTTAGTAAGAAAAAAACAGAATACAAATATAGGCAGTGTAACTTGAAAGCACACAGTTTTAATGTTGTAGTAAATTTTCTAATTTTAGGTCAAAGTGAGTCCAGGCATAAAATAATGCCATTGTCTATGACACAAACCACAGATTCAATTAAATACATCAAATATTGTGTTACATGTTTATTTTGAGGATAAGCAATGAGGGACAAGAAGTAAAATTTTTGTTCATTTTTCCTAGATATCAATATACAGGTAGTCATTTTCCTAGATACCCTCAATATACAGTCTCCAAGATTCCATGATAGACTTTGTGCTATCCCAACTGTATGGCAACACTTCTCAAGGGCTTACCCACCAATTGAGGTAAAAATGAGAAAAATAGCTTTTACTTTAATAAAATAAAATTTATTAAGTTTAAAAAAAACATTTTTTGGCATATAATGCATCCTATCATTTCAAAATTTTAAATATAAAATATGATCATGATAATTTGCATAGGTTATTTCACTGTTCTTATTAAAATATTAAACATTTAGTTAAATACTGAAATATCCATATGTGGTAAAATAAAAAACTGAGTACTCCCTCTTACATGGGGGAAGAGGGTAAGTAGTGATTCATAATATATAAAAGGTTAGGAACTTATCTTATATTGGTCACCCATCCCAATTGGTAGTCTCCTGGGGAAAAACAAGAAAGATGCCAACACTGTAACAAGGACAACTGTTCAAATGTGATACTAAAAATGAGTGTGAATCTAGTGAAAAGAACATAGTTCTCTGGGCCAGTTATTATTTTAGTGCCTCTCAGCTCAAATCCACTCTTCAATATCTGCTTTGGGCACTGCCCATCTACATGACCCTCGGCTCTGCCTCAGGAGAGTGGGAGAAGGCACTGTAAGAGGAAGGGGCTTCTCTTCAGGACGGGAAAAGGACACCCACCAGTGTTCTGCCCTCGGTGGCCTTGCAGACCCAGGCTGAAGATCACTTTTCTGTGGCCCTCTCAACCTAGACACCACACACTCCTGGCTTGAATCCACTGCCCAGTTACCCACGTGCCAAGAACTACAGGCCAGGTACTGGCCCAGGCAAACCAGCCAACTTCTCTGCCATCCAGTAGGCTCAAACTACACTTTCTCTAACAAGGCCTGAACCATAGTCTTGGGGAAGGTGTCTTCCTTCCAAGTTTGTCATTCCCTGGAAACTCTCTCAGCTCTACAGTATTATTCTTCAGAGTTCTTTTATATCTTTATGGTTACTGTTTATTATAGCTTAGAACTTCTTAAGTTAAATATCCTCTTTTATAATCATTGTATAGGTTCTACTTACTAATACACTCTTGAAGTCAAACAGATCTGAGTTCAAATTTAACTACGAACTTGTTCAAAATTATGTAAAGATCTGAGCCTCAGCTTCTACCTATAAAATAGGCAACTTTAGCATCTTTCTTATCATACAGTCATTCCTAAGATTAAATGGCATTATAGGTTATAAAGGCAAATGCAGATACTCAATAAATGATCTTTCCTCCTCTTTGCCATGATATGTAGCCTCCTATCCACTTACTCTGTCGAAAAGACACAAAGAAGCAATCAAATGAAAATGTCTAACTCTGAAAATCATAAATACAAAAATAGAAACATATGCATTATAAAGCAGGTATTTTAACACAAAAGAATTATGACATCAACCTTCCAGCATCTGTCTCCTTGAAAATTCCATCCTGATTGGGACATAGTTCACAGCTAGGGGAAACACCACATTTACAGGCATCACAAAACCAAGGTTCAGTGGAGTTTTCAGAAGCTGAACTCATAATAGAGTCACTCTCTCCATCAACTCCATAACAACCTAAAAAAAAAGAAGTATGATTAGAGTTTACTTTTTAAACTCACATTTATAAAGTTATAAAAGAAAAAGGGAAAGGAAGTAGAGAATAATTCTGAAAATTAATGGTGTAGAAAAATGATATTAAAGTCAAAATACAGAACTGAAATCATTTTATAAAAATGTTTTCACCATTTCATAGTGTATGCAATGACATAACTCTTTAAGACAAGTTTAGGTCTACTGGGAAGCATTACAGAAGGGGGAAATTTTACGGTTCTTTAAAATTTTTTACAAAAAATACATTAAAATATGAGTTTTCATTATACAGAAATCAGAACTATTGAGTCTAGGAACTATTAATTAGTAAATATTTTCAAGCTACCTTTGTACTGAGCATTTAAATATATCTAAAAGACCATGATCATGTAAAACATACAAACAAAAACCTCTGATCTAATTTTGTATGAATTTGGTTAAACACAAATTCATACAACCATAAATGCAAAGTAAGTACTAGTAAAAGGAAAATAATACACATACACATACATAAATTAAGGCTACTGAGCAATCTGAATAGTTTAGAAATAAACAAGTGAGTTCCATTCACAATTGAGCCAGTCTAGAGCTATAAAAGGTATCTGATCTATTAACATTTATAATTCTTCTATCTTCTGTAAAAATGTATCCAGAACTGAAATGAATGAAAAGAAGGGTAGCATAATCCTTCACATTTTAGAGTAGGACATCAACCCTTATTGTGGCTTATAATAAACAGTACTTCCCTGGTTAATTACAATAGTCATGACTCCTAAATAGTTTTGTTTTGTTTTTTTACCTAAATGGTGCTTGATGTACCACAAACTTCATATTCTCTCTTTTTCTAGAAAGGAAGACACTGCTCTCATGACAAAATGTACTTTAGAAAAATAATTTAATACACATTAAGAATTAGATAACCTAATTCTATTAATAGTTCCAATTATGCCCATCATCTTTAGGTTGGGCATTTCTCTGATCTCCTAAGACACATTTGTTACTCTCAAGATAGGTCAAACAGCCTACTATTAACCATCCCAGGATAATTCTGACCAGGTTTATCCTAATAGGGTGGTCTTATTGCCAAATTCTAAGGACCACTCAAAGTACCCTCTAATAAACTGAAGCCATTAAAAATACCACTATGAGAAACATATGTAAGTAACAAATCTCTTTCAAAAGGTTTCACCATAGAGGTAAGTTTCCATGCATCCAATGTAAGATCATGTGACTATTGGAACTGATTAAACACTACACAGATAACAGGAGCCTGATGAAATTGTCTTCTCACAACCACCAAAGACACCCAAATTGAAACAAATAAGTATGTAATCCCATCACTTCATGGCAAATAGATGGGGAAACACTGGAAACAGTGGCAGACTTTATTTTCTTGGGCTTCAAAATCACAGCAATGGTGACTGCAGCCATGAAATCAAGATGCTTATTCCTTGGGAGAAAATTATGGGCAACCTAAACAGCATATTAAAAAGCAGAGATATTACTTTGCCAACAAAGTTCCATCTAGTCAAAGCTATGGTTTTTCCAGTAGTCATGTATGGATGTGAGAGCTGGACTATAAAAGAGGCTGAGTGCTGAAGAACTGATGTTTTTGAACTGTGGTGTTAGAGAAGATTCTTGAGAGTCTCTTGGACTGCAGAGATCAAACCAGTCCATCCTAAAGGAAATCAGTCCTGAATATTCATTGGAAGGACTGATGCTGAAGCTGAAACTCCAATACTTTGGCCACCTGATGGGAAGAACTGACTCATCTAAAAAGACCCTGATGCTGGGAGGGATTGAAGGTGGGAGGAGAAGGAGACAACAGAGTATGAGCTGGTTGGATGACATCACTAACTCAATGGACTTGAGTTTGAGCAAGCGATGGGAGTTGCTGAAGAACAAAGCAAGCCTGGCATGCTGCATCCCATGGGGGCGTAAGCGACTGAACAACAAATGTTATTCCAAGGTTTTACAATAGTGAACCTTTACACAATCCAAATGTCATACCAAAAGGAGCTAGACTATCATGCACAAGAAAAAGATTCAAAATATTAACTTCTTTAAATCATCTAATTGTGGTTGGTAATAATTATTACATTTATCACTTCTGTTTGGATATACATTTTTAAAATGATAAACCATAAAATGAAAAAGAAATAAAATTTTCCTCTTTGGAGTAGTTATTATTGATTATCAGCAAGATAAGAACATTTTTCAGTAAAAATAACAGTAAGCAAAGAGTTTATTTGAAGAAAAATCACAAAACAATAAAAAATAGTGAATTTAATTCCTCAAAGTTATATAATACCACAAGGAAAAAAACTATTTTCTTTACAAAATAATATTTTTCAGGCAATTTTTTTCATTAGTATTCACATGAAGTCCCAAGATAATAAACCCTCCAAATGATATCCATTTTACTTATCTTATTTACCAATATCAAGGTAAATCATAGCAGCTCACTCTTAGAATAAAGCAAAGTTCAATTCTAATTTTTAAAGAATATACCACAGACTTGACAAACATATGATTAAACAATGATTTTAAACAATGATTAAATCACCTACAAAAACCTCAGAAGTGACTTCTATGAGTCCCTTTTAGGAAATTCCTAGTTTGCAAACTAAAACACTGGTATCACATAAGCTTAAAGAACAATGAGCAAGTGGATAAGTATTTCTTCTTGAGCTTCACTGCTCTTGAAAAATGATCTACACTGTGTTATTACCTTTACAGAGTCTTCAACTTGCCACTTTTCCATATTTCTCTGCCATAGTTGTGTCTACTGAGCTCTAGACTGAAATTCTAACATTTATATCCATTCTAATCCATTTAAATTAAAGACTAAATACATTTCAACATCTTTTTCTTTCTTTCATACAAAACAGAATTTAAACTATCATAAAATGAGGTTTATTCTCTTCAACTTAATTTTGAGTAAAAGATACAAAAAGTATACCTTCAATATGATTATGGAAAAAAGGTTTTTTATATGATGAAATATACAAAATTAAAAATTTATAGATATATAAACCTATTTCATATAGGTTTTTCATGTTTTAAAATGTATAAACAGGAAAAACATGTTTACTATTATTTTAGCAAAATCTCAACTTAAAAATCTCTCTAAATTATAATTAATTAAGCTTTTTAAGGGAAAAATATAAAGGAAATACATCAAAGCACTAACTATGGTTGTCTGGATATTAGGATTGTTCGGTTCAGTTCAGTCACTTGATCGTGTCCGACTCTTTGCGACCCCATGGATCGCAGCACGCCAGGCCTCCCTGTCCATCACCAACTCCCGGAGTTCACTCAGACTCACGTCCATCGAGTCAGTGATGCCATCCAGCCATCTCATCCTCTGTTGTCCCCTTCTCTTGCCCCCAATCCCTCCCAGCATCAGAGTCTTTTCCAATGAGTCAACTCTTCACATGAGGTGGCCAAAGTACTGGAGCTTCAGCTTTAGCATCATTCCTTCCAAAGAAATCCCAGGGCTGATCCCTTCAGAATGGACTGGTTGGATCTCCTTGCAGTCCAAGGGACTCTCAAGAGTCTTCTCCAACACCACAGTTCAAAAGCATCAATTCTTTGGTGCCCAGCTTTCTTCACAGTCCAACTCTCACATCCATACATGACTACTGGAAAAACCATAGCCTTGACTAGATGGATCTTAGTCGGCAAAGTAATGTCTCTGCTTTTGAATATGCTATCTAGGTTGGTCATAACTTTTCTTCCAAGGAGTAAGCGTCTTTTAATTTCATGGCTAATAGAAATGTTTTATTTCTTGAAATTATGATCAAGGCTTCCCTGGTGGCCCAGTGGTTTAAAAAAAAAAAAAAATACACTTGCCAATGCAGAGGGCACATATTCAGTCCCTGGGTTGGGAAAATCCCCTAGAGAAGGAAATAGCAACCCACTCCAGTATTCTTGCCTGGGAAATCCACAGAGGAGCCTGAAGGCCTACAGTCCATGGGGTCACAAAAGAGTCAGACATGACTCAACAACAATTAGTATCAACCTCTGAGTAGCACACACAACTTATGTGAATCATATTTAATGAAAAATAATATAAAATGTGTCTATAATTGTTTTGAATTATTCAAGAAATACGTACAGTCCAAATCAGAGGAAACTTTCCCCATTCAACTTGTCACTGCGGACCAAAAGACCTACAGTCTTCTACTTTCTAGCTATGTAACTTTGACCAACCACATCACTGAGGCTGAGTTACCTTACCTTCAATAAGCATTTAATATTTATCCTATCTATCAGTACAGAAAAAAACAAGAACACAAAATTTGCCATTTAAAACATTTTTTCTGTACTTAACATCCTATCACTAGAACTCTGATTACAAAACCTACTAAACGTTTTTAAATAAATTGAGTAATATTGCTGATGATGAGAAAATAACTTATAATATGCATGATACCTATCACAAATATATCTTAAGGCACAAAAGAGACAAAATGCTGTTGACACATAAAGTCCAAATGGTGATTACTTGAACATTTGCTACCCATGAACACTGCTAAGGATACATTTTTTCATATGTTAAGGGAAAAAAAAAAAGTCTAGGGCTAGGCTAATAACAGGCTGGAAAATAAATAAAATGGAGGAGGGACTATCTCTTAGAGACCTTATTTAAAACATTGTTGGCAAATATATTACCTAATGCTCTGTCATGTACTGTGACATGCAGGTGACATTTTTCTCCAGACACAGTGCAATCAATATATCAGGATAACTGACATCACAGTCAGGGGTACCCTACTATTACAAGTCAGTTACAAGATCTTGTCACAAAGGTGTTTATATTAAGTGACAAGTTGCAACCTCAAAAGAAAAGAGATTTATCCACATTTAGATGAAGTACTCCGAAAAGAATTAGACAGTTATACATTTAAAAAGCACATTTGGAAAACTATCTTTTAGCAAAATCTCAACTTAAAAATCTCTCTAAATTATAATTAAGCATTTCCTTTAAGGGAAAAAAGATAAAAGAAATACATCAAAGCACTAACTATGGTTGTCTGGATATTAGGACTGTTAGAAATGTTTTATCTTTTCTCTGTTCTATACTTCCCTCATTTTATTTACTATTCATTCATGGTTCAGCTGGTAAAGAATCCACCTGCAAAGGAAGAGACCTGGGTTCGATCTCTGGGTTGGGAAGATCTCCTCGAGAAGGGAAAGGCTACCCACTCCAGTATTCTGGCCTGGAGAATTCCATGGACTGTATAGTCCACGGGGTCTCAAACAGTCGGACATGACTGCAACATTCACTTACCCACTTACCCAATACATTATGATGGACAATTAGCTTTTTATAAAATAAAACATTTAAGAAGTTCATATTTACCCATGAAAATATTTAAGGAAAAGTGACCTGGTTAATTTACAATATGGAAGCCTGTCACTTAGGCACCTGAAAACCAAAACCAAAAACACAAAACCTAGCAACACTAGCTTCCTATTATGCCTTAGAAAATTTCCCTTCTGCTGGATTCATTAATTTTAGATAAAAATTCATTTTGGAACTTTCAAGTAGCAAAGAAAGATCTACATATGTGACTGTATCAAAAAAATGAACATTCTAAACAGTGAAAAATACCACAAAGTTAGAAGGTACAGGAGAAGGTGGAAAAGTATTTGCAAGGAAACAAACTATTTGTAACACATGTAACAGACAAAGGATTAACATTACTAAAAAAGAAAATTCCAATAAGTCAATAAGAAAAAAGACAGGTTAAGAAATGAGAAAGAGGGCTTCCCTGATGGTCCAGTGATTGAGAGTCCACCTGCCAATGCAGGGGATACGGGGTTCAATCCCTGGTCAGGGAAGATCCCATGTGCAGTGAGGCAGCTGAGCCCAAGCACCACGACTACTGAAGCTTCTGCACCCTAGACCCTGTGCTCTACAGGAAGAGATGACACAGCAGTGAGAAGCTCGCACACTGCAACTAAAGAGTAGCCCCCACTCACCACAGAGGAAAACCTGCACACACCAATGAAGACCCTGCACAGGCAAAAATAAAATACCTTTTTTAAAAAAAATAAAGAAATGACATAAGAAGTGTACAGCAAGCAACAGGAAAAAAGAAAAAAACTGGCCACATATATTACTACCAAACTTCAATACTAATAAGAGGTACAAATATTTTCATTAAGAGACAGTCTCCAAAAGATTTTTTTAAATTTACTAATACACAGTGTTGCAGAGTAATCAAGTAGTTAGCACACTGTTGGAAGAACACAAATAAACACAGTCTTTTTGAAGGACAATCTGGCAAAGTTTGTTAAAAAGTTTAAATGTGCTTATATTTTGAATCATTCTAGAAATCTATCCTGTACAAATTATGACATTAATATATATGAAACATATTTGTTAGCACTAAATGTCAGTGGAAAACTAGAAATAAAAAAAAAAGTAAAGACATTATGGTTGATCCATTCTATAGCTATTAATATATATCATTAAAAAAAGTAGTAACATATCCCATATGTAACTCATATGAAAAGAATCTCCAGATTAAGAAATGAGTAAAATAAAGTCATGGGAGGGGATCTCATGGAATTTATCTCATTTATTGCAAGGTGGGGACTGTGCAACATGCAAATGCATGTTACACACTTGTGTGTACGTTAAGAGCCTGACAGAGGGGGCTCTCACTGGTAAAATTTGGACAATTTAAGTATCAGAGTAATCAGGTTATAGATGATAATGAGACCACAGTAATACTGAAAAAGGATAAAAGGGGAGAAGTTCTTTATAAAACAAGAGTTGCCTAATAAATGTAGAAAGAATGATAGAAAATCCCCATTCTGCAGCCACATGCATAATAACTAGCTCTGTCAACAATGCTAAAACCACTAAGTACAAGGCTGTCAGGCAACAGGATATTACAAAGTCTCAAGGTCATTACCCTCTAGGTATTCATTAACTATAGAGGAAAGTATAGCTTTAAAATGGAGAGGCTTGGATGACACTACCTTAACACATCACCAACAATGCAACAAATTGGCATTAAATGCTCTAGATGTGAAACATCATTATAGCACTCTTACCAAAAGAAAAAAAAAATGTTTAAACTGAATCTAATCCAAAGGAAACAATAAAACAAATCCAGATTGAGGGATACTCTACACAACATTTTAAACAATGCTTTGATCCTTCAACAAGTCAACATAAATGATACAAAAAGATAGAAACTTGTTTTAGATTAAGACACTGACAGCCCACAAAATGCAGTGCATGGTACATGAATGTGTCCTGGATGGTAGGAGGAGGGGAGAGCTGTGATAACAGAGGCATAGAGGGTACAAGAGGAGCTTCTATATTATTGACTACTGATCTTTTTGAAAAATATGTTTCTGTTTGTGTACGCACATGAGATGTTACCTCCTACTATGTGAGCTGTTTGCTTTAGGGACGACTACAAAGACTCAAGTGAGAAAAGCATGAGGCTGCTTTATTGGCAAGCTGTGTTTTCCCTCCTCTATCCTTCTGAATAAGCTGGTGTTAAATGTAATGGTAGTCTTGAAAATATAAAGTGTAGATTCCCTGGTAAGCCTTATTGAGCCACTCTTCATATTATCAATGGAGCTAATGGTTTAATGTTCACATGAAACACCCTGGGATCACTCATAATACAGATTCTGATTTGGAAGGTTAGGGACTTGGCCTGTGATTATGCTTTTCTAACAAGTGTCCAGGTGATAATAGATGGTACCAGTTAATGCTGTGATCTGTGGACCACACTTTTGAGTAGCACAACTTTTTTAAAGAACTACTGAAATAGGTAAAAGTGACATTTTCATTTAACTTTAAACCTTATTTACTTTAGATCCAGCAATAGTTCAAGTATACAGTGAGAAAGACCTTAAAAACTAAAATAATTAAGTAGCCATAAAAGCTCCTATGAGATAAATAAGTAAAGGACTGAAACTTTACTTCTGACAGGCTGCTGACCTTGTTTTCGAGGAATACAAAATTAAAAATTAAAAAGAAATAGAAATGTTGGTGAGTATGTGGAGAAAAAGGGAATCCTTGTACACTGTTAGTGGCATGGTAAATTGGCATGGTCACGATGGAAAATAGTATAGATGTTCCTCAAAAAACTACAAATAAACTACCATATGATCCAGCAGTTCCATTCCTGGGATACATCCAAAGAAAACAAAAACAAATTAGAAAAGATACATGCACCCCAATGTTCACAGCAGCATTATTTACCATAGCCAAGATATGGAAGCAACCTAAAAGTATATCAACAGATGAACTGACACAGATCTGGTATACACAACAGAATAGTACTCAGCCATTCAAAGGAATGAAATTCTGCCATTTGCAACAATATGGATGGACCTAGAGAGGACTGTGTGTGTGGGAATAAGTCAGATGGAAAAAGAAAAACACTCTATGTTATCACTTATATGTGAAATCTAAAAAAAAATAAGCAAATGTACATAACAAAACAGAAATACACTCAATATATAGAGAACAAACTCATGGTTACCAGCAGGGAGAGGAAAAGTGGGAGGGGCCAGATAAGCATAGGGGAATAAGACATACAAGCTACTATATATAAAATAAATAAGTAACAAGGATCATTGTACAGTACAGGCACTAAATATAGCCAGTATTTTTTAATAACTTTAAATGGATTATAGTCTATAAAAATACTGAATCAACATTTTGTACATCTGAAGTTAATATAATATTATAAAGCAACTTTACTTCAATAAATAAATAATAGGTCAGAAGGGAGAGTTCATTGTGATTTGTACAGGGTAGTAGTCCCCAGGAGATGCAGACTTGAGTCCAAAAGTAAGCAGCTATAGTAAAAGAGTTGCTTTACTATCATAGCTGTGGGACATTGAGACAACAAGGCTGTAGCAGACTGACGACCAGCAGCAAGAGACATCACCCTCAAATACATTCCAACCTTTCTAAGGACCAGGCAGCTATCAAACATGAGTAAGGGATTTAACAGGAGAGAGTGGTAAACTGAAGATTATAGGCTTCATCAGCCCTATTCAACTCCAGGAGATTGTTACCATAAAAATGAAAACCAACTGCTGTCACAACTTCAAGAGAAGTTCAAATTCCTAAATATGTAAAATAAAATTTTCAGTTTTTAAATGTTAACAATCAATTCAATTTCTTAAAACCATTGTGCTAGCCTTAAATATCACATCCATGGTCAAAACCATGACCTATGAAGTAGAGGCAGTACCCTCAGCATGATGAATAGTCAGTAACACTAACAGTACTAGTCATGCCTGCATCTCACTTCAGCACTGCCAGTCACGCATACAAGCAGCGGTAACACATCTGCGGCCATCAGTGGTGATCAGCACGACAAACAATGGCCGCGCAGCTGCTACTTTTGATGTTCACCTATTCTGCAACTTCTCCAAGAAATCTGAACCACTCTTGGAGAAAAAAAGAACTCATACACACAACCATGCTGACTGGTCCAAGGTTATAATCATTACCACTAATCTCAAGTAGTCCCTTATTGCTGTCTGGTTATATATATATATATATGCACACATATATACACACAACATATAACATGGGTGAATATGTAAGTATATACCCACACACAATATTATGTATGTATTTCCTAATCCATTTATTCCCCCAAATAACTATTTTATACCAACCTCTCACTCCTCAAATCTCCAACATCTTCCCACCTCTACATTCTGCTAATGGCTGCTTCCTATTTCACTGAGAAAACAAGCATTCAATTCCACATGTTCTAACCGCCACATCCAACATCCTACCTACCTCTGTATTCATACATTCTCTTCTCCCTCTAGTTACTATGCCAAATTTTATCTATTAAATCTCTTCGCTTGTGTTGGATCCTATCCTTGATAGCCTTGTACTCAAAGGACTTGCTCCAGCAACTGTTCCCCTTTCTTTCCTGACATCATCAATTGCTAACTTTCCATTTCCACTGGTCCCTTCTAGCATCTCTGTCCGACACTAGCATCTCTGTCTCTGTGGTAGGCAGCCTCTAAGATGGCTCTCAGTATTAATATCCTTGGAATGTCCCCTCCTACATTTGACTAAGGTTGGTTCTATATGAACAATGTAGCAGAACTGATAGTACATGCATAATGCCACCCTGCTTATTTAACCTCTATGCAAGAGTGCATCATGAGAAACGCTGGGCTGGAGGAAGCACAAGCTGGAATCAAGATTGCCGGGAGAAATATCAATAACCTCAGATACGCACATGACACCACTCTTATGGCAGAAAGTGAAGAGGAACTAAAAAGCCTCTTGATGAAAGTGAAAGAGGAGAGTGAAAAAGTTGGCTTAAAGCTCAACATTCAGAAAACGAAGATCATGGCATCCTATCACTTCATGGCAGATAGATGGGGAAACAGTAGAAACAGTGTCAGACTTTATTTTTTTGGGCTCCAAAATCACTGCAGATGATGACTGCAGCCATGAAATTAAAAGACGCTTACTCCTTGGAAGAAAAGTTATGACCAACCTAGACAGCATATTCAAAAGCAGAGACATTAAAGGTCCATCTAGTCAAGGCTATGGTTTTTCCAGTGGTCATGTATGGATGTGAGAGTTGGACTGTGAAGAAGGCTGAGCGCTGAAGAATTGATGCTTTTGAACTGTGTGTTGGAGAAGGCTCTTTTGAGACCTCCCTCAGACTGAGAGGAGATCAGTCCACCCTAAAGGAGATCATTCCTGGGTGTTCATCGGAAGGACTGATGCTAAAGCTGAAACTCCAGTACTTGGCCACCTCATGCGAAGAGTTGACTCATTGGAAAAGACTCTGATGCTGGGAGGGATTGGGGGCAGGAGGAGAAGGGGACGACAGAGGATGAGATGGCTGGATGGTATCACTGACTCGATGGACATGAGTTTGGGTAAACTCTGGGAGTTGGTAACGGACAGGGAGGCCTGGTGTGCTGCGATTCATGGGGTCACAAAGAGTCGGACACTACTGAGCGACTGAACTGAACCACGTTAACTAATCCCATATTTTCCCCCTTGCTTCTACGTATTTTACATTTTTAATAAACCATGTGACATAAGATTTTGTCTGTAAGCCTTGTTTCCCATAACCTTTGAGATGACTTGCCTGGTAGTGACCTGGAGTTTACCATGCATTAGGGTCAATTCCCATAAGCCAGGTTTCACCTTACTCTAAAAACAGTATTTGACAGTTACAATCTATTTTGAAAACTTTCATTACTCCAGGCCACTACTCAAGGCTCTTCTCCAATCTCACTGGCCCTGTGCTCCTCAACTCCTCTTGAAGTGCTCAAAGCACTATGCTATTCCCTAGAAAGCACATTCAGGCTCACAGTTTTAAACATCTGCAGGCTGATCCGTCCCAAATTTACCTCACCAGCCCCGGTATCTTACCTCAACTCTAAAAGTTTAAAACCAAACTTTTACTATCTACCTGTAAACCTATTCCTCTGTTGGATCATTGCTATGGTCTCCAAAATGGTCTCCCTGATTCCCACTTTAGACACACTTCAGTCTGCCCTCACCCCAGCAGCGATTCTTCCAAAACATTAATCATATCATAGTGATCCTCTGCTTAAAGTTCACCTAGGTCTTCCCATATCCATCTCAGTATAATCTAAAATCTATGATCTATAAGGCCCCATCTGGTTTGCCCTTATTTTGCCTCCACCAGTAAGCAGCTCACTCCCTCAGTTCTAGCCACACTAACCTCCACATTATCATACAAACACTCAAGACATGTTCCTACTTCAACATCTTTACACTCACTACTTCCCCATTCTGGAGTGCTCTTTCCCCAGATATTCACATGGCTTGCTTCCTCAGATGCTTCAGGTCACTGCTCAGAGATCACCTTATCAGAGAAGATTTTCCTTATAAGCTTTTATAAACAGAAACTTCCACCTGCCCACTCAACAACTCCCATTCATAGCATTCCTAATATTCCTTTTCCTACTTTATTTTTCCCACAGTCCAGACCACCACTTGATATATATTACTGTATTATATTTTCATTCCTATCTCTTACCATGCATTAACCTCCATAAGGTCAGCACTGTCTATATTGTTTATTTTACATGCCTGAAACCTACAGAATGCCTAGCACTCAGAAAGTTCTAAACAAACATTACTGACAAATAAATAAATAAATAAATAAATAAATAAAAGCAACAGGAGACATTCCCACAGTGAGTCTTAGCGGCAAGGGCAGGGAGCTTCATATGAAGGGAAGAGGACTGGTTAAAGAAGTCCAACCCCACAAGTCTCAGAAGTCCACCAGACACCCAAAACTATATGGGAGGAGGTGGCAACACCAGAAAGGCAGGTAAGGGCAAGGCCACAGAAACACTGTTTTGTAGTAGTCATGAGAGCACAAGATAACTTCTGAGCCCCTTCTGCCAAAAGCATCAGGTTAGCACCTGAACCTATTCAGGAGAAAACATAAGAACATCCCAATATTGAGGACACCCTATCAAAGAACTGGCCTGTATTCTTCAAAAATGTCAAAGGCACGAAACACAAAGACTTAAAATATGTTCTAGATTAAAGGAAACTAAATAGATATGACAGCTGAATGCAATTCATAATCCTGGATTTTATTTTGCTAGAATCAATATCATTGGGATGATTGGCAAAATGTGAATATAGTCATAGGCTAGATAACAGTTTTCTACCAATGGTGTTTCCTGACTTTGATAATTATGTGACTTTGTAAGAATGAATCTCCTTGATCTCTGTTCTTAAGAAATACAATAAGGCACTAGAGGTAGAGCTGAACATTTGGTCTACAGTTTACTCTCAGAGAGGTGAGGGAAAATTTTTATATGAGAGAAGATAAAACATATATAGCAAGATATCACCATCTGGCAAATCTTAGTGAAGAACATACAAATTCACAAGTCAGAAATTATGTCAAAATAAAAATTTTAAATAAAATACAACAAAAATTACATTTAAAAAGGTTCAAAATTCATAATCAGGAAAAATACTTTCAATGTATTACAATGGCTATTTCAGATTCTAAAAGATGATCTCTACAAATTGCCCTTTCAACTTAAAAATTATAACTATGAAAGAAGAAACTATATACCACTACACTCAACTGTACCTTTTTCCTAAATGCACTCTACTAAACAAACATACTAGATTTTTTCCTATACCTAAATTTCAATTAAAAACTAGAAATAACGCCATGAAAGAAAATATCATAGTACTGACCCTCAAAGAAATAATGATTTATATATAGTAATAATCTACTTTGATTATTTTAAAACACATTTTAAATGAACCTAATCTGAAAAAATAATACCGATCATAATTTGAAAATTCAGTTATGTCTTATTTCAGGTTAAATATAATATTATAGAAAAATTAGTGTAGTACATATGTAAAATAGCTGATATTACTTATACAAATGCAGTGTCAACCAGTCATTTCTAAAAGGAAACAAAGCAAAATTACCTTCATGAACTGTAATGCCACAATTGTCACACTGAATTATTTCATCAGCATCCTCACTATTATCTCCAAGACAAACACAGCAAATCAGAATATGGTCCATTTTTTGAGAACTCCAGTTTTGACTCTTCTCAAGAATCAGCGAGTCCTAATAATAAAATATCAGAAAATCACATATTTAAAAGGCAATTTTATTTTTTTTAATAATTAATTTTTATTTTTTAGTTTGTTTTGCTTTACAATACTGTATTCGTTTTGCTACACATCGACATGGATCAGCCACGAGTGTACATGAACTCCCAATCCCGACCCCGCCTCACTCCCGCCCCACACCCTCTCTCTGGATTATCCCTGTGCATCAGTCCCAAGCATCCTGCATCCTGCCTCAAACCTGGCCTGGCGATTCGTTTCACTTAAGATATCACACATGTTACACTGTAAAAGGCAACCTTAACAAGATTCTCACCTTAAATCATTTTCCAAAATTACGCTGCATACTCCGTTACTTTAGTAATTCCCAAACGCACCACATCTGAGAAGTGTATTTCTTTGTTAAAGAACCCTCTCTCTAATTTTTCACTTCTCTCCAAGTTTCATATTCTCCCTTCCCAAGTAAATATAAAACCAAGATTATAACCAACAACTCTTCATCTGCTTTGCCATTCTGGATATAGCCTGACCCCTGAAACTCGGAGAAAGGTAAAATTAATCCACAAGTAATCACTAATTCTATGAGTCTTAAAAATGTAAGAATGGTTCCTACACTTAGCAAGCTTATAATCCTATCTAGGGAAGACAAGACACACACATATTAAACAATTTTTAAAAATCAATTCAAGATAACATATAGGCAAATATGTATGTGATGGCATAGTTACAGACTAAATTCCTTTGGTGCTGGGGAATCTAGAATTTCCAGAGTCATCAAACTGCTGGATGACAGACCCATGAAAGTCTGCACTGGAAATTGGTGTATACAGGCACAGAAAATCATGTAAAAAAGAATCCAGACTGACTGCTAGAAGAGTCAGACTACTCTATTAGCCTTCCATCAAGAAATACCTAGTGAACACCTAGTTAATTGCAACATAAAAGGAGAAAGGAAAATGCATTCAGGAATATATTAAAAAAAAAAAAAAGGAAGCGGGTGCTCCATTTAATTTAAATCTTCTGCATCATGAATTTAAATTTTAAATGCAAATTAACAAGATAATGATGTCTGCCATTTAATGCACTGGGTTTAGCATTACATGTAATAAAAGATGACATCTGAGTCTATATATTTTCATTTAGGAAACTAACCATATTCAGAAACATATCTATATCATACATTCATTAAATTATTATTTCATACTAACATTTTTATGTTTCTACATTCTTTTAAACTGACCAATATCCACAGGTAACATTTAGAGTAATTTCAACAGCAATTTGTAAATAACATCTGAATGACATGACTATCATAATTAATAACATTCTTTCAAGATATTTTCTGTGTAATTAATCTAAACTTGCAGCTGACCTAGACAAAAAATCAGTACATAATGTAAAGTTAACAAGGAGGCAATGTCATCTCTTGAGAATACTAGCAGTTTAAAATTCTATACTTCACTCCTTTTGTTATAATACCAAAGTAGTGTGGGGCGTTGCACGTGGCTAGCAAATAAGGTTAAAATTTCCTAAAAAGAAAACTCATGTTTTAAAGTAGTTCAGTACAGTGAGCAAAACAAAAATCTGCCCAGATTTTCATCCCAAAACTTCAAAGCTGAAGCTTTCTCATCTGTAAAATTGGATGACAAAAGTAATACCTACCTCATCAGGTTCTTGTAAGAATTAACAAGAAAACACATGGCAAAAATGTTCCTGATACGTACTAGGTATTCAATAAATGATCATTCCCATTCTCCTTTCTTCTGTACTTTGAAGATGGTCCAAAAAGAGAAATATGAGCTGATCATTTACTACACTGGGAATCTTCCTTGGAATCCCAAAAGGAAAGTTATAAGTCTCAATAAGCACTGCTAGTTTAAACATTTTCCTATGGTAAATCCTTTTTTTTTTTTTTTAAAGAATACCACATCCAGATTAAAAAAATAACAGATCAAATAAAGAGTGAGCAAATGACCAGAGTTTGATGACTGAGAAGCTACTCATATTAATGTACTCTGCCTGTATTTCTCCGGTGGAATTACAACAACTAATTAGCCCTGGAAAAAAAGATTTACCCATGTGAGAAATAAATAAATGCCTATGGATCAGAAAAACAAGCATCAATAGGTACCTCTAATTCTATTATTTTCCTGTTTGTCTATTTTGCTCAGAAAAATAGTAAAATGTCTTAATTATATCTCTATTCCATTTTCCTCTCTACACATACTATCATTTAGAGGCAGAGAAAACAAAATTAACTGGCAACTTTGGTTGATACCCATCATTGCAGACTCTTACTAAAAATTAAATACAAAGAGACAAAAATGGGGAAAATTAGGAAAATTCAGATGACAATTGCTATTTCTTCACAGGGCAAGACATCTAATCCATTTAACATAACAGAGCCTTTTATCAGAAAAAAAAAAAAAACCTTCCACCTGAAAATTTCTAAGATGATGTTCTATCATATATTAATTCTCACCCAAAGTGCTTGTTTCAAAGTCCGGGAACCATTACCTGAAAATACTATACAGCCCTCTCCCAAAAAATCTTACTTCAGAAAACTAAAAGGTAAGGTAACCTTAGTGAATCTCAGAAACTTCAAAATAAAACTATGAAAAAGACATGTAGCCATATTCCAAGAGTACTGTTCAAATTGCACTTAAATTTAAAAAAATGCCATAATGCCATTGACAAAGATATGCCCATGTGAAGAAAATGCAGGTTATCAAATGCCCAATTATTGAACAGTAGTTCTCAAACTGTGGTCTAGGGAACTCTCTTTCAGGGGTTCTAAAAGGTAAGTACTATGGATATTTGCCTTTTCACTCTCTCTTACTGGTATATGATGAAGATTTCCAGAAGTTACATGACATAGGATGGTGTCACCAATCCAACAACTTCTATGCTTCTTTACATTTTTTAAAATTTCTGAGTTTTAATTGCAATTGGCAAATATCAAAAGAAAGAACTTATATAAATAATAATTATGGTCCTCAATTTTTAAAAGTATCCTGAACCAAAAATTTTGAGAATCACTGCTCTAGAGCATTTCAAGGCCTATAGCATACACGTAGTAAGACCAGTAAAAGCCAATAATTATAAAATGCCTCCAAAAAGAATGTCAAATTCCCCTAAAAAATTTCAAAATTATGAAAGTTCCTGGGCCTTATTTACATAACACCCAATATCACAGCCCTTAAAAAGCAACTGACAGAAGCCAAGAAAAAACATCGCCTGCTTATAGGCTAAATACAATTCTATTATGTATTCTAAAACTACATTTTCAGCTATCTCTACTACAAAGTAGTATTTGAAACAAAGTAAAGGCATAGAAAAATAAAACTTCAAATATAATCAGATATATAGGTATTAACTAATGAATACTTGGCAAGGTATCACTACCTAAATTAACCAGGAAGATTAAAATTCAAACACTGGTCAGACCACAAGGATTATTTTTGGTCATCTTTTTACAAAATCAAGATTATACAAATAGGAAATTTAAAAATATATAATAAACTGAATTTATTAATTTTCTATTAAAGTTTTAACATTAATTTGAATGACATTTACGTAGAACCAGAATCATCAAAAATAACTGCGGAGTTTGAAAAAGTCTTGGAAAAAAACAGTTATCAAGCTTTCAGGTAGAATATTACTGAGGGAAAATTAATCTTCCATAAGTTCTTCTACATTTCCATACAGAGTGGAGCAAAAGGAAAGTTAACATAAATTAACACAAAAAGAATTAATTTAGTTACTATAAGAAGAACTTTCTTTACACCTTTATCAAAGCACTTATCCAAGAAATGCTCTGGAATCTCATTCCTTAGGGACTGTTAACCTAAATAAAGCCCCATTATTTACCAAAATCTCTTCTGTTTAGTAGAGAAAAATTAAACAGCATATATCACCTTTATATGTATCATAAAATATAGTCTACAATCTCTCAAGCAATTTGTTATGTAGTACAGATTATTAACTGAATAATTTACATAGATTTTACATGGCAAATTTCTAGACATTCCCTCACACCTTAGCATAATTCCCCCCATCACTAGCCAGCCTCTTGTGTGATTGTTATGCTAATAAAAATGAAGAAAGTGATACTGCCAAAGGTAAACTTAGTCAGGAGATACAGATTAGCATAAAGTGCTATAAAATAAATTGGGTATGTGCTTAAATCAATTATGAACAACTAGATTTTCCATACTTCTATTTCCTTAAATTGCAAATACAGACTGACTTGCTAGACATTATGAATAGTATACTATATTCCAAATGACAATTTTCCTTTACCAAAAGATAGGAATTAGGAAAGCACCGGAATCAGGCAACATTCTTCTTAGGAAAATGGGCAACCTAGAAGTTAACCAGTGTTATAATCTAAAACACCAACTACTGCTTCATCTCTGCTGACATTTAACACCTACCTCCTAATCTGCTACATATTATTTTGGTTAAAAATCAAATTTTCAAATGAAACTTAAAATAGAAAATCACTGTCATGTAAAACTTGTAAACAGAAGAAATGTAAAAGAACAAATAAAGCACAAAAGGAAAATCTTTCTACCAGTTTAATCTACTTCAATAACATGAAAACACAAAAGCTAAGTGCTTGTTAAAGAAGTGAATTTTCACGACTATCAACACATTAATGGAATGACAGACAATCATTATAGTTCTTTCATGTGATGTAACAGTTACATCTACATGTAAGACAACAATTCAGTCTTTCTTTTGAAGAAAAACATATACATAAACACACAGACAAAGAGATACAAATGTGTTTGAAGAGTCTTGAATGTTGCATCTTGGGCCCAATGGATAAACCTAACTTTCAGTAGTAGAACTTCAAGTGGAAGAACTGAGTCATTATTGTAGTTTTATGATAGTAATGTTTGTTTTAGCATAGAATGTTTGCTTTCATTTCTTTGTAGAGAGACCTTATTCACTAAACATATGTAAATATATAATTTGTATTTACTTCCACACACCTAAAGCAATGATCTGGTGACTATTCATGTGGGTGCTACAACTAAAAAAGGAATTACCTTTAAAATGAATCTCTAAAAGCCTGAGACAATTAAATTCTTTGTTGCTCTACTTGAAAGTACTCTTAGAAGTACTCTAAATCTTTATGCAGATATGGATACAACTAAGTTCAAAGAAAGGTGATCTTTGTTTTCATAACCCACTCAGGACCATTTAGCAGTCCAGCGAACAATGAATGGACTGAGGGGCTAGAAAATGGAAAACACTCTACCATTTCCCAAGGTATGCACATAAAAATATTTCCTTAAGTATAGACTGAGCTCCTTGAGAACGGTGATTATGAGCTCCTTGAGGACGGTGACAAACAGGAGATACTCAATAAAAGTGGGCTGACCAAATGAATAAATGCTACAGTTATGATGCTCATTCACTCCCACAGCTAAGAACAGGCTCTCAAGGAAGCTGCTTAATATAATGGGTAGAATGGTTTAGAGAAGAATTCCCTTTTCCCCAGACAGACAGATATCATAAAAATTGGGTTGATCTACCTCATTACTCTTGCTCTGAGATAGTGTCAGGCTATCATTGGTCAGTTCCTCATCATCAGCACTGTTTCTGCTAAGAACTTTACTCTTCTTCTTCTTGCAGCCCCCTTCACTGGCAGGACTGCTGTGATCTTCGTCGTTGCCTTCGTCGTTCTCGTCCTCATCGCTCCCGCTTCCCTCATCTTCATCATCCTCATTGTCTCCATCACTTCCTTCCTTCTGAGAGGCAGATCTCCCCTTTCTTTTCACTACAGTGGGTCGCCAATCATTGTCATCTTCACTGTCATAGTCATCCATGTCATTCAGCTCTTCCATGGATACAAAATCCAAAAGCGGTCGGTTCCGACGAAGGTTCCATTTTTTTGGCTCGCTGACTTGCTCCTCAGCAGCCGCGGTAGCGGGGCCTGAAGGACACGTGTGAGCCGCAGGAGGGCTTGTGGCTGGCGTGGTGGAGGCAGCAGCAGCCACATTATCAGATACTGTTGCTTTCTCTTTCTCCTTCTCTCTCTCCTTCTCTTTCTCTTTTTCCTTTTCTTTCTCCTTCTCTTTCTCCTTTTTCTTCCTAGGTCTTTCTCCATTCTCTTCTTCCTCTTTCTTTTCCACCTTAATTAACTGTTTTTCTGATGGCAGTACTTCTTCCTCTGCCGAATTTTTAAGTTGTTCTTCTTTTACTTTACTGTCTTCATTCAGTTCTTCCTCTAAAATATTTTCTTCAGAATCACTACAGGAACCTTCTCCACTGTCCTTTGAAGGATCTTACTTCCATTACCACTCCCTTCAGAATCTGTTGAAAATATGAGAAAAAAAACCACACATATGTATATACATACACACACACACACACAACGCTGACACAAATGAAACCACCAAAATTTGTGAATAACTTGCAAAACAATATAAACAAAGTTAAGTCAAAGAATGGTAGACATTCCCAACCTGATTAAATAATAAATCAATGAAGTTGATATAATGGTTCTAGTTTAGTATAGCACTAATGAAGATGAATATATGTAACTCTAAATTAAAACATGCTTTAAAACGAGGACCACTATTTTGTGTCATACGTCTCACACTATACTTGGTACTTTAGATGCATTTTTTTTTTTCTAAAAGTAAATGTGCTTCTTTTTAAATTGAGCACTTGATTTTAACTTTATAATACAGATTACATTCTTCTTCTCTTACATCTTTCTTTCATAAATTACATGGATTGGCAAGCATGGAGTCACATTCAGAGCAAGAAAAATCTGATCCCCTCCCCTCCCCCCAAAAAAAACTTGTTTCATTTATCTCACTCTTTACCTAGCAAAAGTGAACCCAGATATTTATGACAGTCAATCTGTACCACATCTCTAATATACCAATCAAATATCGGAGCACCAAATACACAAGGGAAAAAGAGACAATAGCAATGGCACAGAAAATGGAGGTTCCAAGATTTAAGTTATCCATTTTTCTGCTTATTAGGATACTGTTCATATCAACAAAAGTCACCTAAAATTCCAAAGGTTCTAGGCATTAACGACTAGAGCCCCTAGATTGAAAGAAATTAGTGCATTTTTAAAAAATCTAATCCGTCTTAGACAAGAGCAAGCACAGTTGTCACTAAAAAGATAGGCTGAGGATATTAAGAGTTTCTGCAGGACCACAAGCTTCCTAGCAAGTGCTATCCATTCCTGCCTAGGGCAGTCAACACCCTGTTAGACCAACACTATTCAGTAGCATTCCAAGCCTCTTTACATATAATCAAATAAATAAGAATCTAAAATATTTGTGGAAGAGAGCAGGAAGAAGTAGGAAACAAACCAGTCAATAATCACGTCGTAGCCAACATCGATACTAAAATCTGTGGGGTGATGAATATTTTGTACCTATAACCACGAAAAGGGTAATCATAAAATCATGAAATTCATATTTTTGCACCATTTTAATTTCTGTTAACTCAACCAGCATTAGCCTCTATAATTACCTGGCCATTCAAAGTTAAAAAGTTGTCTGTTAGTATCTGGTTTCTAAAATATCTCAGAAATCCTTTACAAACAGCTGATGAAGAAAAATTCTGAAAGTTAAATCACATAAAAAAAACACAGACTAACATATAGTCGATGCTGACTGAGCCTGTAAAAGCACTGTCAATCTCAAGATTATCATACAGTGCCTATATCTCACTCAGGACTGCAGTGAAAAAAGCATTCTCAACCTCAACAATCTTGCAAAGGCCACAAGAATAATATAATGTAAGCCAACAATCCTTTGTTTGAAACTTTTGGAGCCAGATGTGTTTCAGAATTTAGATTTTTTTTTCCCCCAGATTTTGCAAACATACCATAGTGCATGCACAATATATTACACTAACACTGCCAGTGGGGTCTATGGTACTATAGTATAATCAAACACATTCTTTCTGCAGTGAAAAGTATGAAGATTTACGTATGATGAGAAAACACTACAAATAAACTCCTACCAGTTCCAGTCAGATTTTATCAAATAAGTTTATGTCAAACATAGGAAACATCTTTGAATTTGTAAGCAAATTTTTAAGAAGAGTGTGGACCCAGTATCACTTACAAATAGGGGAAGTCCAACAGCTCTACAAATCATAAAAGGAAAAAAATGGTGATCTTTTCATACCACTCACAACTATTAGATTCAAACTATCAAGAAAAAATACTTCTGATTAAAAAAAAAAAAAGTTCCTAGGTAATTTTAGATAAAAGTGAAAGTTGCTCAGTAGCGTCCAACTCTGTGACCCCATGGATTGCAGCCTGCCAGGCTCCTCTGTCCATGAGATTCTCCAAGCAAAATACTAGCCATTCCCTTCTCCAGAGATCTTCCTGACCCAGGGATCAAACCCAGGTCTCCTGCATTTCAGGCAGATTTTTGACCTTCTGAGCCACCAGTGAAGCTCATTTTCAGATAAAGATATAATAAATAATAAGCAGAGTTAACCAAATGCTTCAGAGGCAAAGACGGATCTTTGTGCATACTGACTAGAGAAAACTGGAACATCCTGCAAGCAATGCAGATTAATTATAATTAACTATAAGTAGATATAATTAATTATAATTAAGAGAGCTGTGAAATGGAGAAAAGCTACTTTTCTTCTGGATGAACCTTGTAGAATTTTTTAATTAAAAAGTACTCCTAATAATTTTTACCAGTAAAAATAATAGTAGATAGAAAAAAAGGGATCAAGTGAAGCACAAAATGTGGACTCCTGATCAAAATCAAGACCAATCCAACTTTGGTAAACATTACTTGGAAATTTTTCAAAATGTCAAGAATTTCTGCAATTTTGTTTTGGTTGTTTTTCCCAATGCCAATAAATTATTTTTAAAAGTACTCTTTGAATCTGTTTTTGTTTTCTTATCATGCCTGAATAGAAAGCAGAATCTTAAATAGATTAATTAAATGTTTTACATTTGTTAACATTATTAGAAGCTGAGATTTTACCACAAATTTCAATCCTACTAGCTTACCCAACCCTCCATTTTCCAAATATAATACATTAGCCATACTCCAACTGCAAGGGATCAGAAATTTTCAAATTTTACTTTTCTCTGATTTCTGAAAAATAACTTCAACTGATTAGTTGTAACTTCTTTCTGTACATATGCACTTGGGGGATGGAGACAGACAATGTTTAGTCACAGGCATTACTTAGTAATAATGACAATGAGAAAAATCAGAGTCCTGGGCTATCTATAATTATATTTTTGTAGACTGCAATGAAAAATTTCCTATTCAAACAATGTTCCAAGTCCATCACTCTTAAAAACATTAAAAAAAAAAAGAAAAAAAAAAAGCAATAATAGACTAGAGAATAAACCAGATACTTCAAATACAGCTATGGTGGACATAAGAATAGAATTAATTTTAATTCTACAATAAAAAAATTTTAATTAGGAAAAAAAAATCTTTAAAATTGAAATCCCTGTCTCCTAGTCAGTTAAATTAATGGTGAGGTGAAATGAAGTCACTCAGTAGTGTCCAATTCTTTGAGACCCCGTGGACTGTAGCCCACCAGGCTCCTCTATCCACAGGATTCTCCAGGCAAGAATACTGGAGTGGGTTGCCATTGCCTTCTCCAGGGGATCTTTCCGACCCAGGGATCAAACCCAGGTCTCCTACAGTATGGGGAGACGCTTTAAGCTCTGAGTCACCAGGGAAGCCCTAAATTAATGGTAACCTTTCTCAAATACAATAAATCAGAACCTCTTCAAGCAACAGCTATTTCCACTAACAGACAGTTAAATGTTTTACAGATAAAGAAATTAGAACTCAACCTTAAAGAATCCCTTCACAATATTCAATGCTTATGTTTTCCCCATGATAACTATTAAATAATAGAATCAGTTAATAAATATTAAGTAATTAAATCAGAATGATTTAATTCAGTTTTATGGTAGCTTTGCAATATAAAGAATCATCTTTGTTCATCAATCTTAATTATTTAACTATTCTGTTTATTGAGCTGATGTAACAATAATTAGGATTATACACATATACAACAGATAAGAGACACATCACCAGTCTAGCAGTCATTCAGTTATCACCCCGGGGACACTGTAAGCTAATCTAGTATATCTCTTTTTAAAAAGCCAGTCAACACAACTCATCTTCTACTGCTTACTCTAGGTCTACTTGTGTCACTTTGTATTTTCTGGGTAAATCCAGACCAGTGGTTCTCAAGTGGGTATAATTTTGTCCCACAGAAAACATTTGGCAACGTCTAGACATAATGGTTGCCACAAAAGGGTAGGGCTGGGGTAGGAGTTAGCTCGGGTAGGTGTTAAAGGCAGTTAGTAGAAGACAGAGATGCTGCTAAATAGCCTCCAATACAAAGACAAGCCTCCACAACAAAGAATTAACCAAAACAAAATGCCAGTGTTGCTGAGATTAAGAACCCCGGTCTGACATGTAAGACCTCAATTTGACCTCATTCTGTTTTCCCAGGCTCATCTCTTCCACTGTTCTTTTATTCAAATTCTGATCTCCATATGTAAATAATATTTACCATCCTCCACACTCTTTAACACCTAATGTTTCCCTCACCTAGGTTGGGACTCTCTCACTTCCTAGTTCAACTCTAATCTCCTCAATGAATCTTCTAAATCAAGCCAGTCTAAAGTAATCCCATCTCCTTTGAAAGACTGGAACTAGATCATGCTTTATAACATCTATCTGCTTTTGTATTTAATTATTCCAGTATTCATTATTTCTTTGTGAATTCACCATAACATCCAGCAAAGAGCTTTTAAGCAAAACAACAGTTGGTTAATGAAAAACCAGATCTGCTCATTAGCCAAAGTCAGTTAAGCAGGAAATACTACCAAGGCAAAATCTAGTCTCAATCTTTCGGTTAAATTGTTTTCTGGCAATTTGGACCAATCACACTAACGACGGGCTTCCCTGATGGATTAGTGGTAAAGAATCTGCCTGCCAATGTAGAAGATGCAGGTTCAATCCCAATGTAGAAGATGCAGGTTCAATCCCCGGGTAGGGAAGATCCCCTAGAGAAGGAAACAGCAACTCACTCCAATTCCTGCCTGGAAAATCCCATGGGCAGAGGAGCCTGGCAGGTTACAGTTCACGGGGTCACAAAGTCAGACACGACTGAACAACTAAACAACAACAAAACTAACTAGGGCTCAAGAGCTAAAGTTAACCACCTCACTTTGGCTAAGGGTTGGGGGAGACACAGCACTGCTATTTTATCATGTTTAATAAAAGTAGTACATGCATTTATCTTCGACATTATTCCAGTTGCATGTGGTGGTTTAGTCACTAAGTTGTGTCTGACCCTTGCTACCCCATGGATTGTAGCCCACCAGGCTCTTCTGTCCATGAGATTTGCCAGGCAAGAATTTGGAGTGGGTTGCCATTTCCTTCTCCAGGGATCTTCCCAACCCAGAGATTAAACCCAGGTCTCCTGCACTGTAGGCAGATTCAATTCTATTTTAAATGTCTCCTATCCCTAGTCTTAAGTCATACTCTCAGATATAATCAGTTTAAGCCAAACTGTGAAACTGCCAATAATCAACTGCCTTTAGTCCTATAAAGCTGATTAATTTCATAGGGTACCAGCTAACCTACAGTTCTTCTGGTGGTAACCACCATAAATCTGATACGCTTACACGTTATTTTAAGATTAATTTGAAAATTTATTTAGTGATTGTCCTCAATCAAAAATGATAGATTTAGTCCTACTTTTACATTAGAGATAAAATAAAAGATGGTCTATTTTCAGTTCATACTTTTCTAAAGGTAGAAGCTAGTAACACTTAACTGTTGATAATAACTTGCCAAGTTTATTGGCAGCTCTTTTCTGAATTCAGAAAAAGAGAAGCATAAAAATTATGTCTATCTACAAGGGTAATCAGTTTTCAGAAATTTCAATATTTATTCTTAAAGCCAGACAGAAACACAAAAGTTTTGTAGTCAGAATTTCAGAATTCAAAATGAATACTGAAAGAAATTGAGGCATAGAATCCAATTAAAAAACTGAGGCCCACTACTCTAACCATTGTAACATTAAGTCTGAACGAAGTCAACACTTTATTGAGTTAGTCATTTTTAACAAGTTTGTGGGAGTCTTTTTTTGGCCACGAAACATATGGGATCTTAGTTTCCCAATCGAAGACTGAAACAGCAACCCCTGCATTGAAAGGGCAGAGTCTTCACCACTAGACCACCAAGGAAGTCCAGAGTTAGTGATTTCTAAAGACTGCTTTGAAAGAAGCTATGATCAGAAAGACTATTATTAAAGATTATTACTATTCAGTTACCATTTGCCCACCTCCAGTTTAATTGCCTATTACTAAGTAGGGTTGGGATTCCACAACTTCAACATATTTGAAAAACATGATAACTCAAATGTCTTATTTCCTTAAGAGTCCAACTGTCTTACAAAGAGAAGAGAAAGGATTCAAACAGGAAGCACTGGTAGTCTAGATAAGCCAGTATGTCAGCTATGGGAGACAATATACCTTAACCAAGAGTGGAAAATACAATTCAATTTCTACTATTACCCATTTTAAAAAATAATCATTTTCTACTAAACTCTCAGTTATGATAACAAGAGCTGCACAAATAAATTTGTGACCTTTGGGGCCCAGGAAGGAAATTACAAGTATAGCAGACTAGACAACTGAAAGTAAATATATTTAAGTGCTTCAGAAGACTAAAAAAATTATCAACCTAAGAAAATTCATTCTACCACTTTCACAAATAACAGATAATTCACATCAACCATGATTAAAATTTAACAAGGTGAGGGGGTCTCTATTTAGCTTGATACCAAAAATTATTTTGAGAAAGCAATTTGTATCATTAGATTATTTTAACCCTTGTAAACAGAAGTGCTACATCTCAATAAATAAAACGAGAAAAATTATATGCAGAAAACTAATTATGTAATACGTAAAAGAAATTAAGCTTTGGAGTTTTTCCCTAATGGTATGCTAGTAAGTCATAATTTCTGAGACCCAACCATTTTTGTCAGTTTACAATCTCAACATGACAAACCAAAGCTGCATTCTAGCAAAGAATATTCCTTTCTGCCACAGTTTTCAACAAGAGCACTGACATAGGTTTAGATTTTATTTCTTTCCCTTCCTTTTTTCCCCCTTTGGAAATACCAAACAACAGTAAACCAAGTGAGAGATGAAAGAGCTGAGAAATAAAGGGGTAAAAAAATTAAACATGATAAACTTTACAACTTTGGATTGCTGGGAGTAACCTCAATTAGTCACCTTAATAAGTAAGTATGGTAGTTTCAATTTAAGACTACATCTATCTACTTTCAGGGCCTAAGCAGTGAAAGCATTAAAAATGTTGAGAATTGTAAGAACTGGATTAGATCCATTTAGGCTAAGTGGATTATGCAAATTCTTTAAACTCAGTGTCCCTGTATCTGTAAAATAGTATCTCTTCCAAAGTTATTGTAAAAATTAAATGAGATTATGGAAACAAAAAGTTGTTGGTAAAGCACAATGCAAACTGTGCCTGTTGATGCTATTAAAATAGTAACAGAACACAACCAAATTTCATCCTTTCCTACCACATCTGGCAGAGAAAAAAAAATCAGGAGAGAAATAGGACTGAGCACTGAAAATTGTCTAGAAGAATAATTTAAAACCATTAAAAGGATAAAATCAAAAGGGTTTTAATTTCTCACTTGATTTAAATTTCTGTCAAAAGGGGTAGAACTAAGTAATTTTTATTGTTCATGTGTACTTCTATTTTTCACATAAAATATTTAAACATAATTTGTATTTCTCAGATTCCTGCAATGAAAACTTTTTGTGTAGATATGTCTGTTGAATTACAATGAACAAAAGATAAAAGGAAAAACATGTTTCCATTTTTCAATTGTGTACAATGTTACTGTATGATTTCAGTTGCGTATATTACCATATGACTTTAAGTTTATTTTTAAAATCACAAAATAAAATTGAGCAAGCATTCATGCTTTGCAGCTCAGATTTTTAAAGGCCCAATCCACAAGGTCCAGCACCTACCAAAGTACAACTTTTTACTTTTGTCAATTTTGCGCTGGTAAGGGAGCTAATAGACAAAAAGCCAAACTCCTTTCAGAGGGTGCCAAGCATTCTGAAAAGACAAACTCTTCCAGGGGGGTTCAAGGCTCCTATTACTCTCAGAACGGTACTCTACTTTAAGATTACCTCTAGATTTTTCCCCTCTCTGTCCATAGAAGAAGCGTAAAAGTATTTTTAAGTAAACAACAGAGAAAACACTTCTGCATCTTTCTTTTTGTTTTCCATTGCGTCTTTTTGTTTGGTGTTTATTGAGGTATGAAAGTGAAAGTTGCTCAGTCGTGTCCAACTCTTTGTGACCCCATGGACTATACAGCCTATGGAATTCTCTAGGCCAGAATACTGGAGTGGGTAGCCTTTCCCTTCTCCAGTAGATTTCCCAGCCTAGGGATCTAACCCGTCTCCCACATTGCAGTCAGATTCTTTACCAGCTGAGCCACAAGGGAAGCCCAAGAATACTAGAGTGGGGAGCTTGTCTCTTCTGCAGTGGATCTTCCCCACCCAGGAACAGAACTAGGGTCTCCTGCATTGCAGGCGGATTCTTTACCAACTGAGCTATCAGGGAAGCCTTTATTGAGGTTTAGGTGATTTACAATATTACTGCATCTTTGAAATAAATCCTTCTCTGACAGTTATCTGATATGTTGTAACAAAAACAGAAGTAGTGATAGTATTATCCAGTGACACGCTCTAAGGGAAATGTAGGAAATCAAATCGACAAAATAAAGTTTATGTGCTTTAACTTTATATTGACATTTTAATTAAAATCCATTCTTTTAAGCAACGTCTGAAAATCAGCTCAACTCCAAAGAGCTGCGAAAAGGGAAGCGAGAAATAAACATTTACCTGAATCTCCAACTTTAAAATCACTGTCATCTGAACTATCATAATCGAGAGCTTCTAGCAGAGAAGCTGCCAAAGGCTTCACCTGCCTCCTCTTGGAGCTGCGATCCACTGTTAAAAGAAAAACATTACATCGTCATTCATAATCACACCAAGCGCGAGGGAAAGCTGTGGTGCTGAAACAAGGTACAGATGACCTCCTGCAGGTGGTGCAAATCTTTGTCTTAATTCAGTTCTCGGCAAATGGTGTGGTGGAAGGTTGGGGTGGGAATATTGCGGCTGGCCGGCCAGGTTCAGCCCCAAGGCGCAGCAAGTACGAGCCCAGGGCACCAAAATCAAAACTGGCCTTCTTGAACATCTTGCTTCTGAGGCTTGCTCTCTGTAATCCCTCACTAAGACATCGTTAACAGTCAATAAAAAATTCAAAGCCCAGGGAATATAAAAAGCTATGTCCATTCCGATGGATCGTGGAGGGGGAACCTCCGCGGAGGGTACATCTTCCCACAGGACTCTGCCCCCCCCGCCCTGCCCTCGCCGGCCCCGACTTCTCGAAGGCTGGAACGGATCTGTCTCCCCGCGGACGCCTCCGACACACTTACTAAGGAATCCGAGGTGGTCGTTTGGAAGAGACCTAGGAGAGGCTGCGATAGCACAGGCAGCGCCGAGGTCGAGGAGTGAGACCAAGGAAACAAGTCCGAAAGATGCTATTAAAAACAGGCGGCGCCGCGGACCTGACCGGGGCGCCCCGGGCGCAGCCCCGCCGCTCCCTCCCGCCCCCCGGCCCCCGGTCCTAGCAGAGCCGACCCCGGCCGCTCGAGCGCCTTCCTTTGGCGCTCCCCGGCCAAAGGCGCCCTCCGGCCCAGGCAGCGCGGCCAACCCGGCAGCCCCGAGGAGTTAATCTACCCCGTGAAAACGCTTAGATAAAAAAATAAAGGAAAGAAAAACTTTATTATCCCGCAAACAAAAGCAACAAAAGACCCAGAATCTGCACAGTCCGAGGCCGGTTGCCTAAGACAATAGAGAAAACAACGACCCGGATACAGCTCTGAAGAGAAGGAAGTAAAAACGGGAGCTAGAGAGCGGCCCTACAAGCAGCAGGAGCCGAGAGCGCGTGCGCGCGAGTCGCCTCGGCTGTGTCTCCGAGAGGAGGAGCCGAACGGAGCCGAACGGAGCCGAACGCAAAGCCGAGGGAGAGCCGAGAGGAGCCGAGTAATGCCGAGCGGGGACAGAGAGCCGTCCCAAACCCTCTGCCTGCAAATCCCTGATGCTGGGCCCTCAGTCCAAATAAGTAGGAGGTCAGTGTTTGTTTCTGAGAAGACAGAGCAGTGTGTGTGTCTCCATGAATGTGGACTAGTGCTTGCAAACACTTAGATAATATATTTTTTAAGATGAATTTTTAAATCCATAAAGATATGAGGAGAGTATGTACAATTGGCTTTCAGTCCTTCAACAGTGTCAGATGCCTCGTTTATTCATATACAGGTTAGCTATTTTTTAAAAACAGTGTTAAAATGTTAGAATCTGAGCAGTATTAATACTTTTTGCGTGTTTCTATATCAAGGAGAAAGTAAGATTAAGTAAAGCTGATTCAGTTTCTGTATTCCCCAGATATATATTGAGTGGTAATGTTTGTAACATGGGAAAATACAACGTTAGGAAGGACTGTAAGTGAAATATATAAGAAGCTAATCATGCAATACAGGGGCGCTTATTCTTTAAAGAAAACATGTTGAATTCTTTTGTGAACTGTAACTGAATTTTATAATACTAAATTTGAAAAAATAATAAATACTTACAGAGTGCAGTTTAGGGGATGATTACCTAGAGGCTGTACCTTCACCAAGAAAGTTATCTTTTCCCTGCCAGAGCTTAAGATATAGTTGATACAAATAAGTCAGTGAGCAATTACTACCTATTGTGAAAAGGGCTGCCAGAGAAAAAGTATACATGCTAAGAGAAGTCTTCCTAAAGAAAGCTTTTTTTTTTCTTTTTTCTTTTTAAAATTTTATTTATCTATGGCTGTGCTGGGTCTTCGCTGTTGTGCACCTTTCTCTAGTCGCAGCAAGCCGGCCACTCTCTCGCTGTGGTCTGTGGGCTTCTCATTGCGGTGGCTTCTCTTGCTGAGGTTTGCAGGCTCTAGAGCTTGGTCTCAGTAGTTGTGGCACATGGGCTTAGTTGCTCCAGGGCATGTGGAATCTTCCCAGACTAGGGATGAAACTTGTGTCTCCTGCGTTGGCAAATGAATTCTTAACCACTGGACCACCAGGTTAAGTCCAAAAGTCTCATTTAGCTCCAGACATAGTGTCTGAACTAGGCTAGAGAAGAGAGAAAAAGAGACGCAAGTTCCAGACCAAAGAAAGGACATAAGCAAATGACCAGAATGAATAGAGAAATAGAGATGACTAGTCAGATTCCCTGAAAGCTGGGCTACCTCGAATGCCTCAAGACATTCCACCACAGCCGTAGTTATTGCAACCTCATATATCTCTGTGTTCCACATCACTGCTAAAAATGCAACGTCTCTGACCCTCTGATCTCTCTGAAACTTTAGTTCCCTGACCCAAACCACCACTGCTATGTACCCACTCAAATCTTTCTACATACTGAGGAAACTTTCATTCCAAAATTGTAAAATCTTAGTAAACTCTTTCCCGTTTCAGTATCTTTCTTGTACCTCCTTGTATAAAGTAGAAATGTATAAAGTTTGTATGAAGTTATCATGAAACCCCCTCAAATGGAAGCCACTTGTTTTCTCAATATCCAAAGGTGGCATCTGGTCCTTAGTTGGCTTTCAGGAAGTGTCATAATTCAAAATGATTTGTAACCTAATTCAAGATACTTGGAGATAAAAAGATGGAGTGTGTGGAGAAAGTAAAATAAGAAATGAAAAAAGTTGAATTGTATTATCTGATTTGAGAGAGAAACTATAGGTCCTGATTAGTATTTTAAGAAACCAGAAAAATGGAAATCAGTTTGTTATAAACCTAAGGGATAACAGACATCACCAACTCAATGGATATGAGTTTGAGCAAGCTCTGGGAGTTGTGATAGACAGGGAAGCCTGGCGTGCTGCATTCCATGGGGTTACAAAGAGTCATATGACTGAGTAATTGAACTGACTGACTGAAGGATAACAGATCTGGCTCACAAAACATGATGGAACATGTCAGTTACATTTCTACTCTCCCCAAACTTCGCTGAAATCACAGGAAATAAATAAATATAAATAAAGCCAAAAAATCATAATTCTGCTATAAATCTTAGCAGAGTGTCACAAGCAAACTTTTGAGAGTAGAAGAGAATGTTAACAGTTATGGAGGTAGGCTCAAATTGCCAACAAAATCCACCTAACTAAAAAGCACTTAATCTCATCTGGGTGAAAGAGATGAGTCGCTGAAATGAGTTTTTTCAGAAGTCCTTGTATAACCCTCAAATGACAGATAATGAGGCCTGTGAGAAGAGCTAAGACTTGGATAATAGGCTGGCTAATTCATTAGAAGGAAAAAATGTTTCATAGAAATTCATTTGTAGAGGGCCTGAAAACA
Source organism: Aepyceros melampus (assembly GCA_006408695.1). Classification (NCBI taxonomy): domain Eukaryota; kingdom Metazoa; phylum Chordata; class Mammalia; order Artiodactyla; family Bovidae; genus Aepyceros; species Aepyceros melampus. The sequence goes on from SJXQ01006026.1 coordinate 40,857, forward strand.
GTGTTTCTCCCCAGAATATAACTTCAAGTTCATTTTTATTAAGTAAGAAGTCTGATTCCAGAAATTACCAGAATGGCACCAGGTTTATAGGAGAAAGAATGACAATAAACCCACTGCCATGAGCTGTCATAAGAAATGGGGAGGTCCAGCATACAAAATCACTCATAAATCATGAAAAAGAGCCTACTCACATGTACTCTTCCAACATCACTGATCTTCCTGCCCACCATAATGATCAGAGTGAGGACATCTAAGAACTGGCATTCTTTTATCTGCCAGGTGAACAGGACTTCTTATTTAGGCAACATACAAAAATTTGCACTACCAAATCCACCTATTCTATGTATATAGACATAGAAGCAACCATGAATATTTTAGTAAAACTAACAACATGAGAGGATTTAGATTTTTAAAAATCTTTAAGACAATTATAGAATTCATGTATATCAGGTCTCACGTACATCATAGATTTAGAAGGTGAAAGGACACAGAGGCCACCTTCTTTCAGCTGTAGCAGTAGCAAAACAAGATCCATTATCTGTGAAAGTAGAATCTATGTTCTGGCATCTACCCCCCATTTTCAAATGCATAACGTCAATGGTGGAGAACAAGCTCTTTAAAAGATTAGCAACAATAGCTGCACTTTGTTTTCTGACTTTTAGATCATAGCTACAGTTGTACGGTTTTGAAGCTCACAGCCTCTTTGGATTTCCAACTTTCACTCTTTCAGTCCTTCTAATGATTTTGCATGTACCAATTTTTTTTTCAGTATAAAATACTTATAGTGGTTTCCATTTCTTCTACTAAAATCTTCTTTGATCTGAATGCTTGCTAGAGAAAGGTGTTCAGAAAATAAATACATAAAACTCAACCATGAGAATTAAAGATTTATTATTTGACTTGATGTTTGTCAAAAGGCAGTGATGACTTCATTTATTGTTGTGGTTTAGTCATTAAGTCAAATCTGACTGTTTTGCAACCCTGTGGACTGTAGTCCGCCAGGCTCCTCTGTCCATGGGATTTCCCAGGCAAGAACACTGGAGTGGTTTGCCATTTTCTTCTCCAGGGGATCTTCCCAACCCAGAGATTGAACCCGAGCTCCTGCGTTAGCAAGCAGATTCTTTTCCACTGAGCCACCGGGGAAGCACAATTTATTAATAGTGGAAAATAGATACAGATGCAGTGATAAAAAAAGTTATTTTTAGTATTAAATGTAATAGCCAGGAATAAGGCGCCTATTGAAGGCAAATCTTTGGTGACAATGCTTGCTATGGCAGAATGAAAATTATTATTTTATCACTATTAGGATGAAATAAGAAATACTGAGTTGGCCTGGAGCCAGCAACTAGCCAAACGGCTGTCATTTATGATCACTTAATTCATTGTAGAGTCTATGGCTCATGTTATCTCACAATAGTTAATGTTTTCAGAGATATTCAGGAGAAAACAATATTGAAGAAATATAAAAAGATGGTGCTGAAATATCTGAGCTTCAGTTCAGTTCAGTCACTCAGTTGTGTCCGACTCTTTGTGACTTCATGAATCGCAGCACACCAGGCCTCCCTGTCCATCACCAACTCCCGGAGTTCACTCAGACTCACCTCCATCGAGTCCGTGATGCCATCCAGCCATCTCATCCTCGGTCGTCCCCTTCTCCTCCTGCCCCCAATCCCTCCCAGCATCAGAGTCTTTTTCAATGAGTCAACTCTTCGCATGAGGTGGCCAAAGTACTGGAGCTTCAGCTTCAGCATCATTCCCTCCAAAGAAATCCCAGGACTGATCTCCTTCAGAATGGACTGGTTGGATCTCCTTGCAGTCCAAGGGACTCTCAAGAGTCTTCTCCAACATCACAGTTCAAAAGCATCAATTCTTTGGTGCTCAGCCTTCTTCACAGTCCAACTCTCACATCCATACATGAGCACAGGAAAAACCATAGCCTTGACTAGACAGACCTTAGTCGGCAAAGTAGTCTTGAATGTTTTGAATATGCTATCTAGGTTGGTCATAATTTTTCTTCTAAGAAGTAAGCGTCTTTTAATTTCATGGCTGCAATCACCATCTGCAGTGATTTTGGAGCCCAAAAAAATAAAGTCTGACACTGTTTCTACTGTTTCCCCCTCTATTTCCCATGAAGTGATGGGACCGAAATGAGTCAACTCTTCGCATGAGGTGGCCAAAGTACTGGAGCTTCAGCTTCAGCATCATTCCCTCCAAAGAAATCCCAGGACTGATCTCCTTCAGAATGGACTGGTTGGATCTCCTTGCAGTCCAAGGGACTCTCAAGAGTCTTCTCCAACATCACAGTTCAAAAGCATCAATTCTTTGGTGCTCAGCCTTCTTCACAGTCCAACTCTCACATCCATACATAACTACTGGAAAAACCATAGCCTTGACTAGACGGACCTTAGTTGGCAAAGTTAATGTCTCTGCTTTTGAATATGCAAGAGAATACTAAATGCTTCTAAAGAGAAAAGACAGAATATCTACAAAGGAATAGAAATCAAGTTAGAATTTTCAACTGCAACTCTGGATGACTGGGAACTTCTAAAACCATCTCAATGTTTTCTAACAAAGAGTTCATTGATAACCACCCTTTTCAAATTATGTAAAATATACTGACTACAGAATTTTCTCCAAGGCAACAAGGATCTGCTCTAGCATTACAGAGTAAAAACTTTCCACATATATAAAAAATGAATAATACTGACATTTTAAAATTAATTTTTCATAGATAATATGTACAGACAGTAAAAAATGTTTAAAGCACAAAAGATTTTTATGAAAATAAATTTTCACTTTATCTTTGTGCCCTAGCCAGTCATCTCCCTAGACATAACAGGATTAACATTTTTTTAAAAGACGCTTAGCTCAGGGCTGAGTTTTTATATCTTTATTAAGATACAGTTCACATACCATAATATCCACACTTCCATGGTATAAAATTCATGCTTTTTAGCATACTCAAAAGTTGTACAATCATCACCACTATCTAACTGTAGAACATATATAACATCATCACAGAAAGATAGCCCAAACCCATTAGTAGTGACTCCCTGTTTTCTTATTTCTAGACCCTGGCAGTCATTAATCTACTTTCTATCTCTTGGAATTTGCCTATTCTGGATTTTTATGCAAATGAAATAAAAAACATATGGTCTTCTGTGTCTGGCTTCTTTTATCTAGCATAGTGTTTTCAAGGTTCATCCACACTGTAACACAGCTTGTTTGTAAACTAACCTGATACTGTGAAATGTTATCAGTATTTGTTCTGCCTGGAGAGATTTAAGAAGTGTTTCAATATTTGCTGTAATAGCTGTGTATTAGACAGATCTCTTAGACAAGCTGGGATATTTAATTATGTTTCAGTCATATGAATGGCGCTCTTACGGGCTGAGTTTCACAAGGGGCAAGTCCCAAGAAAGCAAAGCAGATGGGCCAAGACAGCACCACTGATGCAACATTACAAAGTGTACAACATTGTATGTTAGACAAAGAAGGTTAGTTACAGACAGGAGGTTTCGTGTCATCAACTCAAAAGGTGGCAAAGCTTTCAAAAAAACAAGAATGCATAAATAATACCTTCTGTTCTTTTTAACCCATCAAGTCTTCAAGTGACAGAACATAAGCAAACTCCCCAATATTGTTCTAAATCTACACAACTCAGTTCAAAAAAAAAAAAAAAAAACTCATTGGAAAATATCAGAGGACAGTGAAAAGTAAATGAACATACAGATGAAAGGCTCAAGGAACAAAACACCCTTATAAACACCATCCATGCCAAGGCCAAAAAAGTCTCTCTTGAGCTCCCTCAATTAGTACCCTCTGTGGCCTATAGTCATTATCTTGAGTCTAAGACTTTTTTTTTTACGTTTTATGTACATGAACCCATACAGTATATGTTATTTTGTTTCTGGTTTCTTTGACTAGTATTTTTTCTGAGGATAATCTGTTGTTGTAATTGTTGTTCATTTGCATTGTGGAAGCACATGCTTGAATATACCACAATTCACTTTTCATTTACCCTTGATAAACACTTTGGCTCTTTTCAGTTTATGCTATTATAGATAATGGTTTTATATGTATTCTTGTTCATGTCTTGGCATACACAAGCACACATTTCTGTGGGTTTATATCTCAGAGTAAATTATCAGGCCATATTGTATTCAAATATTAACTTTAGCAGATTTTCAAAGCATAGTCTCAATTTATACTCTATAATCAGCAATGTATTCAGGTAATGTATTTAGCAGGGTAGCAGGATACAAGATTAATATACAGAAATCTGTTGCATTTCTTTAAATAAACAATGAAATAATAGAGAAAGTTTTAAAGAGTTCTTTCTAAAATACCATAAAAAAATACTTAGGACCAACCCTGACTAAGGAGGTGAAAATGTATATGCAGACTACAAAATATTAATAAAGGAAAGTGAAAATGATTAAAATAAATGGAAAGATATGCCATGCTCTTAGATTGGAAGAATTAATATAGTTAAAATAGCCATACTATCCAAAGCAATCTGCACATTAAGTGTAATCCCTATCAGATCATCCATGACATTTTTCACAGAACTAGAGCAAATAATCCTAAAATGTATATGGAACCACAAAAGACCCTGAATTACCAAAACAATCCTGAAGAAAAAGAACAAAGCTGGAGATATAACCCTCCTAGACTTTAGAAAATACTGTAAAGCTACAGTAATCATAATAGCATGGTGTTGACACAAAAATAGATACATAGATCAATGGAACAGAATAGAGAGCCTAGAAATAAACCCACAGCATACACTCAATTAACCTTTGAAAAAGAAGGCAAGAATATACAATGGAGAAAAATCTCTTCAGCAAGTGGTATTGGTAAAGTTGAATGGCTACATGTAAATAAATGAAGTTAGAACACTCCGTGCCACACACAAAAATAAACTCAAATGGATTTTAATCTTTAGACTTAAGCATAAGACATAGCACCACAAAACTCAGAGAATAGAAAGAACACAGGCAAAGCATTCTCTGACATAAATCATACAAATGTTTTCTTGGGTCAGTCTCCCAAGGCAAAAAGAGAAAGACAAGTTTCACCACTTATATGTGACATCTAAAAATATATATACAAATAAACTTATTTACAAAACAGAAACAGACTCACATAGAGAAAACAAACTTATGGTTACCAAAGAGAAAAGGGGGGAGGGATAATTAGGAGTTTGGGGTTAACAAACTCATACTACTACATATAAAATAGATAAATAAGAAGATCCTACTGTATAAGACAGGAAACTATATTCAATATATTTTAATAACCTATAATGGACTTTAGTAACCCTTGGACTGCAAGGAGATCCAACCAGTCCATTCTGAAGGAAATCAACCCTGGGATTTCTTTGGAAGGAATGATACTAAAGCTGAAGCCCAGTACTTTGGCCACCTCATGCGAAGAGTTGACTCATTGGAAAAGACCCTGATGGTGGAAGGGATTGGGGGCAGGAGGAGAAGGGGACGACCAAGGATGAGATGACTGGATGGCATCACGGACTCAATGGACGTGAGTCTGAGTGAACTCCGGGAGTTGGTGATGGACAGGGAGGCCTGGCGTGCCTCCCTGTTCATGGGGTCGCGGAGAGTCGGACACGACTGAGCGACTGAACTGCACTGACTGATAATGGAAAAGAATCTGCAAAAGACTGTATGTATATTTCCATTATATACCTATATAACTGAATCACTCTTACTCTAGAAACTAACACTGCATTGTGAAACAAACTATACTTCAACAAGAACAAAAAATAACCTAGCAGATCTGTCAGTACATGAAACAAATTACCATGCAAACTAAGTTATCCATCATGAACTGGGTTTTTGTCTGACCAACAAAGCCATAAGACTGAATATGCAGAGCAGCATTCTATGACCAAATGGAAACCAGATGAGTCCAAGTTGGTCCTCAAGGTATAAGTAAATTGCATGAGTAAGTGTTACAGATGCCTATGTTCTATACTCCTGCAATAATATCTCATCCCCTCTCAACCAACCAGCACCTATGATTACATGAAACACACCCTTTGACCAGTTAACTGAGGGAGAAATATTTAAGCCCAGTAAACAGATGTTTCTCTACGAAATACTCTCAATATTAAACAGCTGTAGTATTTTAGTTCAACTCTGGATTGACCCTGAAGGACAGTAGTGAAAGATCATATGGAAGTGGCTCTTATTATTTTCCCTAAAAATCTACTAGTGAAATTCCTATCACTTCTGCAACTGGAGCCTTGCTAATCCAGAAGCCCTAGCTTCAAGAAAAGTTTTCTATCAGGACATAGAGCAATAATTAAAGTGGAAGTTGAGACTGCTACCTCAACACTTCGGGCTCTTCAATCAACACCCGTATGGGAGGTTATTCTATTAGCTTGGGTAATTGACTTTGATTATCAAGAGAAGTTAGGAAGCTACAACTCAGTGAGGGTAAGGAGGAGTATGTCAGAAATGCAGAGTTCCCAGGGCACCTCTTAGTATTCCTGTTCTTGCCAAAACCCTCTTTTAGTTTCTATATTCCTAAACTAGGTTTATGTCTAGTTCTGTAACAAAGGGCTCCAGTGTCTTTGGGAGGACACTCATATCATTAAGCCTGAGAGTCTGGAGATAATTAGAGACCATGTGGTTTCTCTGTTCTCATGGGTTCCACCCATCCCCAGAGATTCTAATATGCCTTTGCTTCTGTTCTTCATGTCCTCTTCCTTTCCTGACTACCTTTCCTGTTGACTTCAGGATGCAATTAGAAAGAGTACTCCCACAATTGCATAATGTCAATTCCTTATAATAAAACTCTTATTATACATGCATATATCCTAGAAGCTCTGTTTCTCTGGTTGAACCCTGATGGGTATATCAGCCTACATTTCTGATTCATTCTACTTTTTCTGTTCTAATTCCTCCCCCTTGGCCTAGTCCTCATTTTGCACATATTCTCTAGAATCACAGCCCTGACCCTCTTCTCTCCTTACACTTTCCTTCTTACACATTCTTTGTAGCCAAGCTCATCAATTTCCATAAATCTCACATGCACACCCTTTCCTTTTATATTGTACTTGTAGACCAAACTTCTCTCTTGAACTCTAGCGGTATTTCTGCCAGCCTTCAAAACATCTCTGATTGAATAGTTCGTAGATAATCCTAGACTCAACATTTCCAGAAATGAACTCATACACCAAGTAACTTAAGCTATATATCAGTATTTACTGTGGCACTTATCATACAGCTTTGTAATAATTATACTCCCATTCCACTAGATTATAAGATGTTGAGGAAAGACAGCATTGTGTTATTCATCTTATCCTAAGTATTTAACATGATGAACAGTAGACACCAGGCACTTAACATATGTTTAAGAATGAATATATGAATGAACAAATGACTGAATGAATTGATTCATAGAAGAGATAGAAACTTCAGAGAGATACAAGTGGCAACACAGAAGAAGAGAGCATAGTTATTCTCAAGAAAGATATAATTTAAAGATCTATGTGTATGGCATAATTTTCCAAAAGTTTTAATAAATATCATTTTCCTAAAATTAATATTTAACCAGAAGGTTTCAGTGCAAAGAAGTACCATGATTTTAAATTGCTAGCGTTTCTTTACTTTTTAGTATTCATTGAATTTTGTACATAAAATACTTCAAAAAATGCTTCAAGTATTTAATTTAAACTGATGACTGTGAGGCTTTCAGATTTATAAGAGTGGAAGTAAACTTTCATAGAACAAAATATGTTTTCATTTTTCTAATAGAAGTTGTATAATTAAATACAGTTTATGCTAAGCAACCACAATACTATTGCAAGAACATTTATTTTTAGATTAAGGAATAGCTGCAGAATCTTTATTAATAAATGAAGGTATAATTTGTATTTGTGTTATCAGAAAAACAACTCCGGTTGTCGATTTATCTGCTAGAAAAATAATTAAATGCTGAATGCAAACAGAGTAAAAAATATAAGATTCTGCTTTCAATTTGCATTAATATAGTCATACTCCATGGTTCACTTATCAAATTATTCTTTTCTAAAGAAGCTATTTCTTTACTGTCACACATTTAATAACAACACATAATTACTGTACTTTCCAGAATTTTCTGGGCTTGAATCTTCAGAGAAATCATGCAAAAGAAATAATTTGGGGGCATGCTATTGATATACTGCCTATATTTATTCACTGAACAACTTGCATTTAATTTGAATAATATCTTGGTATTTTAAAATTGTTCACAAAATTAAATAGAACAAAGGAACAAGAAATCTAGAGGACACATGTCTCAGAGTGGAATGGTTTTAATGAAAAATAGCTTTATTAATATATTAATAGTATGTCCTGCTGTTGTTTTATCCCTTGTTTATATATAAAATTTACAAATCTTTACCACCTGAAAGATAAAGTTCCAAATCTCAACTTCTCAAAAATCTGTTAATCTTTTCCACTTCATTTCAATAACTCATCCCTATGAAACCTAAACTCCCACCATACTAAATTCATTTCAATTCCTTCTACACATTATGTACTTTGTGAACTTTCATTCCTTCTGCCTTTTTCATGCTTTATCATCTGTACGGAAGCAAATCTCCCCTCATTTTTTCTCTGACTTTCTAGATGCTCCATTCTCTATCATTATAGCTTGCAAACTGATCAATTATTTTCTGAGTCCTTCTTTTTATTGTACTACAAGTGTGTCAATTGTTGCCAGTAGTAACTGACGCATGTTGCTATAAGCCCTTTGCCTGCCATTTCACTGAAAGCTCTGAGTTCACCAGCGACATTAACTGCCTTCTAATTAATTGAGAACTATTTCACCAAACCTTCTGGCACTGCATAAAACAGACTGCCATCCTTCTAGCCTCTGGTAATAATTGCCTTGTCACCTGTTGCTGAGTCCTGAATCCAATGGCTCATATTTTAGGGTTTTTATCATAACACACCACCACAGTTTTGGAAGCAAATCTGAATTAATCTCAGTAGGTTAGGTTATGCTACAGTAACAAGCTACTCTCAAACCTGGTGACTTGTTTCGTTTTCATTCTTAATGCATGTCCACCATAGCTCAGCAACATATCTGCTGCGGGTAGTTTTCAGGATGACAGGAAAGGCTCTGTCTACAACACTGCTGATCTTGTGGCAGAAAGAAAAGACAGAACATAGCACATGCTAGCTCTTAAAGCTTCTGCCTGCGCATGACAAGTACAACTTGTCACATCTCATTGGCAAATAATGCAAGTCATCTTATCAAGCCTGACATTAGTGAGGCAAGTAGGTGATACACCTTCCAGGGAGAAGCAGCAAGAATTTGTACATAATATAATCTGCCACACATAACAATTCTACTTCTAAAGCTGAAGTTTGTTTTTACATCATGTGTATTCTACTATGGCATCTTTTTCCAGACTGTCATTTCTAATCTTCCCATCTCTGCTTAATATTGGTCACTGACTCTTTCCTCTAACTTTACTGTGAAAATGTAGATTTTTACAATCTGACATTTCGGTTAATATTTAATGAAATTTAGAAAATTCCTGGTGTTCCATTGTTTAGGACTCCATGCTTCCATTGCCAGGTGCCTGGGTTCAACCCCTGGCCAGGGAACTAATATCTCCAAAGCCAAATGCCTGCCCTCCTCAAAAAAAAAAAAAAAAAAAACTTTAAAAAATGAAATTTAACTTCCCTGGTAGCTCAGGTAGTAAAGAATCTTCCTGCAATGCAGGAGACTCCAGTTCAATTCCTGGGTCAGGGAGATCCCCTGAAGAAGGGATAGGCTACCCACTCCAGTATTCTTGGGCTTCCCTTGGGGCTCAGTTAATACAGAATCCATCTGCAATTCTGTGGAAGACCTGGGCTTGATCCCTGGGTTGGGAAGATCCCCTGGAGGAGGACATGGCAAGCTACTCCAGTATTCTTGCCTGGTGAATCCCCATAGACAGAGGTGCCTGGTGGGCTACGGTCCATGGGGAAGCAGAGAGTTGGACATGACTAAGAGACTAAGAAAAAGTTGGCTTAAAGCTCAACATTCAGAAAACTAAGATCATGGCATCTGGTACCATCACTTCATGGCCAATAGATAGGGAAATAGTGGAAACAGTGTCAGACTTTATTTTGGGGGGCTCCAAAATCACTGCAGATTGTGATTGCAGCCATGAAATTAAAAGACACTGTTTGGAAGGAAAGTTATGACCAACCTAGATAGCATATTCAAAAGCAGAGATATAACTTTGCCAACAAAAGTCCATCTAGTCAAGGCTCTGGTTTTTTCACTGGTCATGTATGGACTGTGAAGAAGGCTGACAGCTGAAGAATTGATGCTTTTGAACTGTGGTGTTGGAGAAGACTCTTGAGAGTCCCTTGGACTGCAAGGAGATCCAACCAGTCCATCCTAAAGGAGATCAGTCCTGGGTGTTCATTGGAAGAACTGATGCTAAAGCTGAAACTCCAATACTTTGGTCACCTGATGTGAAAGCTGACTCATTGGAAAAGACTCTGATGCGGGAGAGATTGGGGCAGGAGGAGAAGGGGATGACAGAGGGTGACATGGCATCACGGACTCGATGCACATGAGTTTGGGTGAACTCTGGGAGTTGGTGATGGACAGGGAAGCCTGGTGTGCTGTGATTCACGGGGTCGCAAAGAGTCAGACACGACTAAATGACTGAACTGAAGAGACTAAGCACAGCACAACCCTGCTTTGTTAATGATTTCAAAGGCATCACTTGACTACCTATATTATTGTTACTTCTAGAAACTAAATCATTCAAAAAAGAGTCACCGGATTTTACTTTCTTATTAGCAATGGCATTCCTGAGAGGGTGACATGGCATCACGGACTCGATGCACATGAGTTTGGGTGAACTCTGGGAGTTGGTGATGGACAGGGAAGCCTGGTGTGCTGTGATTCACGGGGTCGCAAAGAGTCAGACACGACTAAATGACTGAACTGAAGAGACTAAGCACAGCACAACCCTGCTTTGTTAATGATTTCAAAGGCATCACTTGACTACCTATATTATTGTTACTTCTAGAAACTAAATCATTCAAAAAAGAGTCACCGGATTTTACTTTCTTATTAGCAATGGCATTCCTGTATGCCTTCTTACTTATTACCAATTGTTATCATTAAAAATAAAATATTGCAAGATCTTCCCTTTCTAATTTCTTTACTGAAAGCCTACTGACACTTACTAATCTTGGGCTTCTATGTTCAAATTTAAGTATCTTCCATGATTTTTGTGCTGATCTTTTCTTTTAACATAACCATAATTCTTACCATAAAGTAAATGTCAGAGACACCTTTATAACCTCTCTGATTTCATTTTAAGATGGCTGGATGGCATCACGGACTCAATGGACGTGGGTCTGGGTGAACTCTGGGAGTTGGTGATGGACAGGGAGGCCTTGTGTACTGCGATTCATGATGTCGCAAAGAGTCACACACGACTGAGCGACTGAACTGAACTGAACTGTGTTCCTGCATTCCTGGAGAATTAGCATGGTATGTTTTGCTCTGGAACTTGTTGGCTCTTGGGTGGAATATGGTTTCAGTGTAGTTATGGAGGCTTTTGCATGAATTCTTGTTGATTAATATTCCCTGGAGTCAGGAGTTTTCTGGTGTTCTCAAGTTTTGGATTTAATCCTCCTGCCACTTGCTTTCAGTCTTATTCTTACAGTAGCCTCAAGAGTTCTCCATGTATACAGCACAGATGATAAAACATCTAGATTAAGGGAGAAAAGATTCTCCACTGTGAGGGATACCCAGAGTGCTTCACAGAGTTACATGGAGAAAAGAAGAGGGAAGTGGGAGATAGAGGTGACCAGGAGGAGAAGAGGGAGAGTCAAAAGGGGAGAGACCAGTCTAGCCAGTAATCGGTTCCCTAAGTGTTCTCCACAGCCTAGAAGACCCAGAGAGATTCACAGAGTTAAGCAGAGAAGATAAGGCCGAAAAGAGAGGAGATAGAGGTGACCTGGGGCAGAATAGGGAGAGTCAAAACGGGAGAGAGCAATCAAGCCAATAATCACACTCCTAAGTAAAAATGGGTACTGAAGACTAGATTCTTGGTACAAAATTGATAACAAATACTGAAAAGCAAACATTAAAAATCTAGAGTAGAGTTTAGACTCTAAAAAATACAGTATTAAAAATACAAAACAAAAATACAAAACAAAATCAATCACAAAAGTTGTGAAATATATATATATATATATGAAATTTTCTTTTAAAAATTGGATCTCTCTTTTTTTTTTGAGGTAATAGTAGGTTATAAAAATGAAAATTAAAGGAGTAATAAAGAAAGTAAAAATTAAAAATTAAATATTTTTTAAATAGTAAAAAAATGATAAGATAAAAAATATACCTAGGAATTTCTCTGGAGCTGTTGAGAGGTGTGTGGGGTCAGTTCAGTTTCAAATAGTTCCTTGTTGCAGTTCATACTTCTTCTCAAGGTCTATAGGCCCCTTCCAATGCTTAGTCAATGCTAACTACAGGGCTTTAATCTGTTGTACCTGTCACTTCCAGAGCAGTTCTCTCTTCCTTGTTTAGTTTGGCTTCCTCTGTTTGCAAGTCTCTTCAGTGCTTAATTTCCAGCCTGACATAATGGGTCAAAAGTGGTCACTTATTTAGGCTTACTTGTTCAGTTGTGTTGTGGGAAGGGAGAAACACTGCAAACAAATATCACTGGCATGTGTGGAGAATGCTTGCAGTGTATGGAACACACTGGGTTTGCCCCAGCTCATGGTGGTGTGTGTTTTCCCAGTCTACATTGCTCATGCTCCAGGTTGCTCTGCAGGGGTACTTTCCAAAGTGGTCCTTCATTTCATGTACTTCCCAGGTCTAAGCTGCTCAGGTTCAGGTTCTTGGGTATTCCATAAAGGCACAGACTCAGTTAGGTGTGTGTTTTGTGCCCTCTCCAGGTCCGAGAAACTCAGGCGACCAGGTCCTTGGCAAGCACACTGTCCCAGGTAGGCCATGTATCTTAATCACCTCCCTGGTCTTGGCTACTCCATTTCCCAGGTGCACCACAAGAGTGCCATCTCAGATGTGCCATGTGTCTCCTCTGAGAAGCTGATTTCAGGCTGTGACCCTCCTGGCAGATGTCAACCATCCAGGATCCCAGGAAGATGTGGTTAGCAACTGGAAGCCCACTCACAGTTTGGTGGAAGATGCCATCTCTGGGGCTGAGATTGCCCCTCACCTTCTGATGCTGGCTGTCTCACGCCTGCCTCTCTGCCTCCAGCAGGGCCATGGGCCAGTCCACAACCAGCTAGCTCTCCTTTGGTATTCACTCAATTCTTTGTTCTGTGAGTAGGCCAGGCTATGCCTTAGGTTAGAGCTTTTCAGGGGAAAGCTCTCTCTCTCTCTCTCTCTTCTCTCTTTTCTTTTTTTTTCTCTCTCTGGCTATCCCACAGTTTTGGTTGCTATCTCATGTTAGATTGTCCTCAGGGCATTCAGGCCTAGTCCTTATCCTAAGCATGCAATGTGTGATCGCTGTATAGCCCCCATTCGTTGGTGGCAGACACGAGCATCTGGGCTACTTCTCCACTGGGATTTGTGGTTAGGTGCATATTCTGTTTTTTCCTTCCAATTATGTTGCCCTCTGAGATTCCAAAACTCCCCACAGACCTGCCAGTGAGAGGGTTCCTGCTGTTTGGAAACTTCTCCTCCTTCATATCTCCCTCCTCAGGACAGGTCTCCATACCTAACTCTTTTGTCTCTTTTTGTGTTTTATATTTTGTCCTACCTCCTTTCGAAGGGAATGGGCTGCCTTTCTAGCTGCCTGGTGTCCTCCACCAGCATTCAGAAGTTGTTTTGTGGAAGTTGCTCAGCATTCAAATGATCTTTTTTGTGGGAGATAGCAAATGATCAAATTTGTGGGGGAGAAAGTGGTCTTTCTGTCCTATTCCTCTGCCATCTTAGGACCGCCTATCTCATATATATATATATCCGGCTGGATGAAGCACAAGCTGGAATCAAGATTTCCAGGAGAAATATCAATAACCTCAGAAGTGCAAATGACACCACCCTTATGGCAGAAAGTGAAAAGGAACTAAAGAGCCTCTTGATGAAAGTGGAAGAAGAGAGTGAAAAGGATGGCTTAAAACTCAACATTCAGGAAACGAAGACCATGCCATCTTGTTCTATCACTTCGTGGCAAATAGATGGGGAAATAATGGAAACAGTGAGAGACTTTATTCTTTTGGGCTCCCAAATCACTGCAGATGGTGGCTGCAATTAAAAGATGCTTGCTCCTTTGAATAAAAGCTATGACCAACCTAGACAGCAACAGAGACACTACTTTGCTGACAAAGGCCCATTTAGTCAAAGCTCTGGTTTTTCCAATAGTCTTGTATGGATGTGAGAGTTTCACCATAAAGAAAGCTGAGCACCAAGAATTGATGGTGTTAGAGAAGACTCTTGTGAGTCCCTTGGACTGCAAGGAGATCAGCCCAGTCAATCCTAAAGGAAATCAGTCCTGAATATTCATTGGAAGGACTGATGCTGAAGCTGAAACTCCAAAAGTTTGGCCACGCGTTGTGAACTGACTCATTTGAAAAAGACCCTGATGCTGGAATAGACTGAAGACAGGCAGAGAAGGGGGTGACAGAGGATGAAATGGTTGGATGGCATCACCATCTCGATGGACATGAGTTTGAGCAAACTCTGGGAGTTGATGGACAGGGAATCCTGGCGTGCTGCAGTCCGTGGGGTCACAGAGAGTCAGACACAACTGAGTGACCGAACTGAATATATAAGCATTCAGACATTCCAGACTTTCTTGATGACCCCAGTTCACACTGAGTGCTGAATTTAACATAGAAATAAATACGAAAGTAATATAGTCTATCCTTTGTGGATATATACAAAATCAGAGTTATCATTACTGAGTATTTGCAGAAAACCTGTTCTTTCTTCAAACTATACCTGGTTGAAAAAGGAAGGCATCATTTATCCAACTCCTATCTCTCTTCCTATCTTTTCAAAGAACTCATCGATCTCTGTGCTTTCAGGTTATTGACTATTGGAAGAGAGATGAAGGGAACAAAAATAGAAAAATTGGATATAGAAAAAGCTTAAGACTACAAAATTAACAAAAATCCTGGTATGGTCTTCATGAATGCCTTTCTATTGATGCTATCTGAAAGATTTCATTGTACATTTTGTTTGATTTTTGCCCACAAACCTCCACTCCAATCTTGGTACTCATTTTATCTACATCATGTAGACATTTTTATCATGAAGGTTCACTTTGCTAGACTTCAGTTCTAAAGAGGCATCGTGTGTGTTAGTTGCTTAGTCGTGTCTGACTCTGCAACCCCATAGACCACAGCCCACCAGGCCCCTCCGTCCATAGGATTCTCCAGATAAGAACACTGGAGTGGGTTGCCATTTCTTTCTCCAAAAGAAACTATAGAAGAAAGAAAGGGAAATCACTCAGTCATGTGTGAATCTTTGCAACCCCATGGACTGTAGCCTACCAGGCTTTTCCATCCATGGAATTTTCCAGGCAAGAGTACTAGAGTGGGTTGCCATTTCCCTCTCCAAAGAGGTATTGCTGCTGTTGCTGCTAAGTCGCTTCAGTCGTGTCCAACTCTGTGCGACCCCATAGACGGCAGCCCACCAGGCTCCCCCATCGCTAGGACTCTCCAGGCAAGAACACTGGAGTGGGTTGCCATTTCCTTCTCCAATGCATGAAAGTGAAAGTGAAGTCGCTCAGTCATGTCTGACTCTTTGCAACCCCATGGACTGCAGCCCACCAGGCTCCTCTGTCCATGGGATTCTCCAGGCAAGAGCACTGGAGTGGGGTGCCATTGCCTTCTCCGAAAGAAGCATTAGATCATAACAATTTAAAGGACATGCTTGAAGATTACTCTCAATCTAAATTTTAGCTCAACCATTTATATGCACGTCTTGGTTTAAGCATGCATGCTCAGTCGCTCAGTCCTATCTGGCTCTTTGTGACTCCATGGACTGTAACCTGCCAGGCTCCTCTGTTCATAGAATTTTCCAGGCAAGAATACTAGAGTGGGTTGCCATTTCCTACTCCAGGGGATCTTCCCAACCCAAGGATCAAACCTGCATCTCCTGCCTATCTCTTGCATCACTGAGCCACCAGTGAAGCCCCCTTTGCACAAGACACACCTCAATTTGTTTACCAGCAAAACACAGGTTACATTATATTACTTTTATATTTATTTCTATGTTAAATTCAGCACTCAGTGTGGACTGGGGTAATCAAGAAAGCTTGGAATGTTGGGAAAGGAGGATGATAATGTAAACTACTAAAGCATGGAAAAGTTCTAGAAAGAATACAAAAAATCTATTGCTTTATGGCATTGGCCATATCTTCTGATCTCCACATCCTTCTTGATTTGCTTCTCTCATTTTTTATTATTCTGTGATTTTATAAAACAGTGAGTTACTTTCTTGAACACAGTTTAAATATAAATGAGTGTGGAAAGTTATCAGTATGAAAGCTCAGAGCAAGCACAACTGATATTGTGTAAGGAAAGAACAACATTGCTGCAGATGAAAGATGCAAAAGTCTTTAAGTTTCATAGTCTGGCTTCAGTTTCTCTGAGCATATATAAACCTATTCTAGACAAAGCCTCTAGTGAATCCAGGGAACTTAGGCTCACCAATGTGGAGACAATCTAGCAGGGTAATAGAGTGAGTTAGATGATGAACTTCTGACAAGAAGTGAGCTTATAGATATATATCCTGCTAAACCTACCATGGCCAATCTTCTCTCAGGAGCAGTTAAAAGCAAAACACTTTATTGAGGGCTTATTAATCAGGGTAAGCTAGTGAGCATAACAAATTTTCAGTAGACTAACACAATAAAATTTTATTTTAAACACATTGTTGTTGTTTAGTCTCTAAGTCATGTCCAGCTCTTTTGCTATCCCATGGATTGTAGCCCATCAGGCTCCTCCATTCATGGGATTCCCAGGTAAGAATACTGGAGTAGGTTGCTGTGCCTTCCTCCAGGGAGTCTTCCTGACCCAGGGATTGAAACCAAGCCTCTTTCATCTCCTGCATTTCAGGTGGATTCATTATGCTGAGCCACCAGGGAAGCCCATTTTAAACACATACCACAGTCCAATGTAGGTAGGCAGGGTGAACTTTCTGTGTTATCATCCCCAATTGATCCAGCATTGAGAGGAAATTAGAAATTCCAAGAGTACTTATTCTGAGAAAGCTAAGTACTCAGAAGAATCTGGGTCAAACCCACCTAGGTATTCTGCCCTAAGATTACAAAAATAAATGGTCTTATAGCAGCAGGAATCTTGTTGATGACTGCCCTTGACATGTCTGTATTAAATTCCACTGCACCAGTCTAGACTGGTTGCTTTCAACACTTGGTGCAAAACTGGGATCTCCCTTTACCTTATCCTGGGGATTCATTTTGACCCTTCCATGTGTTTGGTTTCCAATTTTATCTATCCTGTGTCTTTTTTTTTTGTATTTATTACCAGTTTTGTTGGCATATATCTTCATATTGCTACATGAGGAATGATGCATGACAGGTAAAGCTTTTTGAATCTTTATATATTAGTTTGCTAGGGCCACCATGACAAAGTACTACAAACTGAGTGGTGTGACCAACAAAAATGTGTTATCTCACAGTTCTGGAGGCTAAAATTCCAAAATTAAGGAGTCAGAAGATTTGATTCCTTTTGAGGGTTGTAACAGAGAAACTGTTCTGTAGAGCTTTTGAAACATGTGGTGGATTGGCAATGCCAAAGTCAATGCCAATCTTTGGCTTGTAGATGCACCACCCCAATCTCTGTCTTCAGGATCACATGGTGTTCTCACTATGTGTGTATATCAGTGTCTGAATTTCCCCATTTTAAAGGATATCAGTTATAAGAGATTAAGGGCCCAGGCTATTCCAATATGATATCATATTAACTAAAATGGTATCTTCAATAACTTTATTTCCAAATGAGATCACATTATAAAGTACTGGGGGTTAGGACTTTAACATGCAAATTAGAAGGAGACATAATTCAATCTACAACATTTCACATATCTGAAAATGTCATGTTCTCCTAAAATGTCATTACATTGAAGGTTAGAAATAATTTTCTTTCAGATTTTGAAAACATTACTCCTTTATTGTATAGCTTCTAGTGCTGCCTGTTGAGAAATCTAAAGTTATTTGAATTCCTAATTTTTCACATGTGACTTGTTCAAATCTCTCTAGAATCTTTGACTTCTTTTCTTTTCTACAGGCACTCTGAAATCTTACAATAATGTCACTTGGTGTGGAAATATTTTCATCTACTGTTACAGGTACCTTGTGGACCTTTTCTAGGAACCCATGGCTCCAAGTCCTGGGATTTTCTTGAATTTGTTAATGGTTTGATATTTCTTGCTTCTACTTTTAATGTTCTCTCTCCCTTGGAACTCTTATCATATGGTTGTTATATCCTCTGGACTGGTCCTCTAATTTTCTTTTCTCTTCTATATCTTATTATCTGTTTTTTTTTTTCATTTTCTGAGATTTATTCAAATATCTTCAAAAATTTCTATCAAGTTTTAAATTTTTTGCTATCATGTTTTTAAGTTCCATGATGTTTTTTTGTTTTCTGAGTGCTTCATTTGTGTAACATCCTATTCTTATTTGTTTGTATCTCTGCCTGCATAATCTCCATTTACTATAAATTACCTTTTCTTTTTGTCTTCTCAGCTGTTTCATAGCTCTTAGTTGTCTGGTATTACTTCCTTTTATTGATTGTAATCTTTGAGTTCAATCCTAAAGGAAATCAGTCCTGAATATTCATTGGAAGGACTGATGCTGATGCTTAAGTTCCAATACTTTGGCCACCTGATGCAAATAACTGATTCATTGGGCAAGACCCTGATGCTGGGAAAGATTAATGGCAGGAGGAGAAGGTTGGATGAGGATGAGATGGAAAAGGATGAGACGGTTGGATGGCATAAAAAACTCAATGGACATGAATTTGAGAAAGCTCCGGGAGTTGATGATGGACAGGGAAGCTTGGTATGCTGCAGTTCATGGGGTCACAAAGAGTCAGACATGACTGAGTGACTGAAGTGAACCGAATCTTTGCGTTCATATTTATGACTTCTTGACTGTGAGCCTCATTTTAAGGTTATATCACTGCACTTCATTTTAAGGTTATACAAGGTTATATCACTTCATTTTAAGGTTATGGTTATATCGTTTCTCTTAAAAATGGTCAATTTGCTGCCCACCCCAAATACTCTTTCAGTTTCCTGCCTAAAAGGCGAAGACCTATCTGCCACCTTTCTGGGAGCCCAGTGGAAGAAGGCTTAGGAGAGATAGTTTCGGTTCAGTACAATAGCCCTATTCTCAGCTACACCTGGTGTCCTTCAGCCAAGATATCTTTTGTTTTACCCTCTCTAGAAAATAAATGCCTAAATCTCTGTCAGGGTGTAAGAAAGGAATCGCCCAATTCCATTCATGGTAATATAGAGTGCCGAAAGTGAAAGTTGCTCAATCATGTCTGATCTGCAACCCCATGGACTGTAGTCCATGGAATTCCTAGGCCAGAATACTGGAGTCTTTTGCTTCTCCAGGGGATCTTCCTGACCAAGGAATCAAACCAGGGTTTCCTTCATTGCAGGCGGGTTCTTGATCAACTGAGCTATGAGGGAAGTATATAGTGCCACCTAGTGCTCAAATCTGTTTGTCAGTTTTCTAGTAATATCCCTTTTCTTAGAGCCCTTTATGGTAGACACTAAGGAAATACAAGAATAATTCAGTTTTCCTCATTTCACTTCCCAGTCTCCTTTGGAGGCTAAACACAGTCATGTGTTTCAAGTCATTGGCCTTGAAATGTGAGCAGGTGAAGCATGTCATTTCCAAGCAGAATGCTTAGGAACAAATGTATGGTTTGCCATGTTACTTTTTTTTCTGCTATGGATGAAGCCTCCACAAACCTCATTTCCTGAGTGATTACACTAGACATGTAGTGTGAGCAATAAACAAGTCTTTTAATGTTTTAAACCTATGAGATTACATTTACCATAGTATAACTCAGCCTATTGATCAGACTCCGCTTTATCCTTACTTCCAAATTAAATGTTGCCATCATTCCTGAAATTTTTGAATATGGTTCAACATAAAACTTATTTGCTGTTAGCTTTCTCCCATTCCTAGCTTAGGATCATGCTTCCTTTTTTCTTTTGTAAAAATTATTTATTTATTTATTTTATTTTTGGTTGTGCTGAGTGTTCATTGCTGCATGGGCTTTTTTTCTAGTTGCAGGTCAGTGGGGGCTCTTCTCTAGTTGTGGTACACAGGCTCCTCATTGCAGTGGCTTCTCTTGTTGCAGAGCACAAGCTCTAGGGCGTGCAGGCTTCAGTAGTTGCAGCATATGGATTCAGTAATTGTGACTTCCAGGCTGTAGAGCACAGGTACAATAGTTGTGACACATGGGTTTAGTTGCTCTGTGGCATGTGGGATCTTCCTGGATCAGGGATCAAACCTGTGTCTCCTGCATTGGCAAGTGAATTATTTACCACTGAGCACCAGGGAAGCCCAGGATCATGTTTTCTTGAGCATGATAAGTTGGCTGCTACTTGTCCATCTATATTCTATTTGCTAAACCTAATTGCTTCTATCCCCTCTCTTATTTCCCCCCTCCTTTTGGATGTATGGCTTTAAGAAAGATCTCTTTGCTTTATCTTTAGTGAAGTTTCAAGAGGTAATGAAAGTAGATGTGCATGCTCAAGGTGCCATCTTTACTCAGAAGTTTTCACTCCAAATGAACTTGAAGGAAAATTGAAGGACATGCTGCTTTTTGGACCCACTATCTGAGATCCTGTGGACTCCTGCCACCTGCTACAGTTTGAGATGTTGAGGAGAGCCACTCATGACTTCCAGAGTCTGGGTCAATGAAGTGATATTTTTGTAAGGCTTTTTGTTCACCATAAGGGCTCTAGGGCGTGAATGTACTTTTCACACTCTAATGTCCAGTTGAATTTCTGCCAAAATACTTGCCTTAGATATTGGGCCTGGCATCAGCCTTCAGTGCAGAGAACCAATCAAGTATCATATGTCTTGCAGAATTTTTAATTTTCTAGTGGCAGCATTACTGGCACATGCTTACATTTTGGGGGATTCCTTAGGCCCTTTATTATTTTTAATTTTAAATTTATTTATTTTTAATTGAAAGATAATTGCTTTACAGACTAGTGTTGGTTTCTGCCAAACACCAACATGAATCAGCCACAGGTATACTTACATCCTGTCCCTCTTGAAACTCCCTCTTATCTCCCTCCCTATCTTACCCATCTAGACTGTTACAGAGCCCCTGTTTGAGTTCCATGAGTCATACAGCACATTCCCATTGGCTATCTATTTTACATATGGTAATATAAGTTTCCATGTTACTCTCTCCATACACCCCACTCTCTCCTTCCTCCCCCTCCCCATGTCCATAAGTCTTTTCCCTATGTCTGTCTCTTTCTGCTCTGCAAATAACTTCATCTGTATCATCTTTCTAGATTCCATATATATGTGTTAGTATATGATATTTGTTTTTGTCTTCTGACTTACTTCATTCTGTATAATAGATTCTAGGTTCATCCACCTCATTAGAACTGATACAAATGTGTTCCTTTTTATGGCTTAGTAATATTCAATTGTATGTATGTAAATTTTCTAAAACTAGAAAATTAAAAATTCTGCAAGACATATGATACTTGATTGGTTCTATGCACTGAAGGCTGATTCACGCCCTAGAGCCCTTATGGTGAACAAAAAGCCTTACAAAAATATCACTTCATTGACCCAGACTCTGGAAGTCATGAGTGGCTCTCCTCAACATCTCAAACTGTAACAGGTGGCAGGAGTCCACAGGATCTCAGACAGTGGGTCCAAAAAGCAGTGAGTCCACAGCTTCTTTATCCATTAATCTATCAATAGACATCTAGGTTGTTTCCATGTTCCAGTTATTGTAAATGGTGCTGCAATGAACATTGGGATACATGTGTCTTTTTCAATTTTGGTTTCCTCAGGGTATATGCCTAGGAGTGGGATTGCTGAGTCATATGGTGGTTTTGCTGCTACTGCTAAGTCACTTCAGTCGTGTCCAACTCTGTGCAACCCCATAGACGGCAGCCCACCAGGCTCCCCCGTCCCTGGGATTCCCCAGGCAAGAACACTGGAGTGGGTTGCCATTTCCTTCTCCAAAGCATGAAAGTGAAAAGTGAAAGTGAAGTCGCTCAGTCGTGTCCGACTCTTAGCGACCCCATGGACTGCAGCCCACCAGGCTCCTCCGTCCATGGGATTTTCCAAGCAAGAGTACTGGAGTGGGGTGCCATTGCATTCTCCATATGGTGGTTTTATTCCTAGTTTTTTAAGGAATCGCCATACTGTCTTCCATAATGGGTGTATCAATTTAAATTCCCACCAATAGTGCAAGAGGCTTCCCTTTTCTCCACAGCCTCTCCAGCCTTTATTGTTTGTAGACTTTTTGATGATGATCATTCTGACCAGTGTGAGGTGATAGGTGATATCTCATTATACTTTTGACTTGTCTTTCTGTATATAATAATGAGCAATGTTGACATCTTTTCATGTGTTTGTTAGCCACCTGTATGTCTTCTTTGGAGAAATGTCTGTTTAGTTCTTTTCTCCAGTTTTTGATTGGGTTCTTTGTTTTTCTGGTATTGACTTGTATGAGCTGCTTTTGTATTTTTGGAGATTAATCCTTTGTCAGTTGTTTCATTTGCTATTATTTTCTCCCATTCTAAGGGTTGTCTTTTCACTTTGCTCATAGTTTCCTTTGCTGTGCAAAAGCCTTTAAGCTTAATTTGGTCCCATTTGTTTATTTTTGTTTTTATTTTCATTACTCTAGCAAGTGGGTCATAGAGGATCTTCCTGTGATTGATGTCATAAAGTATTCTGCCTATGGTTTCCTCTAAGAGTTTTATAATTTCTGGTCTTACATTTAGGTCTGTAATCTATTTTGAGTGTAATCTTTGTGTATGATGATAGGAAGTGCTTTAATTTCATTCTTTTATGTGTAGCTGTCCAGTTTTCCCAGCACCACTTATTGAAGAGACTATCTTTGCCCCATTTTATATTCTTGCCTCCTTTGGAAAAGATAAGTTACCCATAGGTGCATGGGTTTATCTCTGGGTCTTCTATCTTGTTCCATTGGTCTATGTTTCTGATTTTGTGTGAGTAGCATGCTGTCTTGATGGCTGCAGCTTTGTGGTATAGTCTGAAGTCAGGAAGATGGATTCCGCCAGTTCCATTCTTCTTTCTCAAGATTACTTTGGCTATTAAGGGTCTTTTATGTTTCCATACGAATTGTGAATTTTTTTTCTTCTAGTTCTGTGAAAAAATGCCATTGGTAATTTGATAGGGATTGCATTGAATCTGTAGATTGCATTTGGTAGTATAGTTATTTTCACAACGTTGATTTTATTCCAACCCAGAAACATGGAATATCTCTCCATCTGTTTATGTTGTCTTTGATTTCTTTCATCAGCATCTTACAATTTTTCTGTATACAGTTCTTTTGTCTCCTTAAGTTGATTTATTCCTAGGTATTTTACTCTTTTTGTTGCAACAGTGAATGGGATGACTCCTTAATTTTTCTTTCTGATTTTTCAGCTAGAATATAGGGATGTGAGGGGGGCCTTTATTAATATACCCTGAGATTTTCCCATGTTTTGGCTCCTGGGGAAGCAAGACAGTAGTGTGCAATGCATGGGGAAGGTATGTGGTCATGAGGAATATTCAGCAGCTTTGGGGATCTGTGTTTTCATTGGTAAGTTATGTCCTAAAAGACAAGAGCTGTACAAGAGTCACCTGAGGCTGACCTATCTGAGGCCTAAGGAGTTCTGGCCAGAGCCTTAGGGAATCTTAGTTATAGACTATGCTTGTCTACTCACTCCCTCTGTGATCTTGAACAATTTCACCTCCCTGAGCCTCTCAGTTTCCTAAAATCTCTTCCAGCTCAAATATTCTAATTCATGAAAGTTTAATGATGCTGGGGACTGACCTGCTCAGGGTAATAATGGTTTAAGGAGAGAAATGAATAGGCTGGTTAAAGTGTGACCTTCCTAGGGGATATAAAATGTTTTCTCAATTAAATGCACATATTCTGAACCAGTTTGCAGTTAGCAAGGGCTGTGTGAGTCAGCTTTATGATGAGGCTGCATAGACAGGAATTCAGAATTTAGGAAGTAGATGGTGACAGACACATAATGATTCTCACCTGTCACACAGTAAGGCAGGAGTATGGTGTTACAGCTGACAGTCACATTTTAGTCAGGGCCACAGAGAGGCTGAAGAGGTTTCAGGGCTGTGACCAGGATGATAATGATACTCTGAACTATGCCACATGAAGAGCAGAAGGGCTTGGGGATAAGTAGCTAGAATAAGACCACAGGAAGGTCTGGGCCCTTGTTTTTAGCTGACTGAACGGCTCTTGTGAGGGAGAAGAGTGACTTCAAACAATGGAGTTTGGCAGGTAGATGTAACAGAGCTACATCAAGTTAATAGGAAGGTCTTGCTAACTTTTCGAAGCATAGGATGCCTCAAGAAGCAGTGGTTTCTGTTGAATGTTTTTAAGGAGTGACTCAATTACCATTTGATAAGAAAATGTAGAAAAGGTCATATATCAGGTGAGGAAGTAGATCAAATAATCCAAAATATCAGAGCACCATTCAAATCTTGAATCAATCACCAAGACAGTGGGAAGGGAATTTTAATCATGAGGTCTGAAATTCAACATAGAAAAAATACCTATATACCACCATTTATAATGCAATTCCTGCCCATTGGCCTCTGGACAAATATCTGATTGCCATCTTGGAGTTGTTGTTTAGTCACTCAGTCACGTCCAATTCTTTTGTGACCCCTACTGTAGCCCACCAGGCTCCTCTGTCCATGGGATTTCCCAGGCAAGAATACTGGAGTGGGTTCCCTTCTCCTTTCCATTCCCTTCTCCATGGGATCTTTCTGACCCATGGATTGAAATCACATCTCCTGCATTGGCAGGAAGATTCTTTACCACTGAGCCACGAGGGAAGCCCTGCCATGCTAGAGAGTACATCTTAAATTCAGCAATTTTGTCATTGTTTCCCCAAATTCTAAATTTGTGTCTTGTTCAGTCTGTAGCATTATTTTCTGTTTCAAGTGTAATTTGAATATTTGAATTATAATGTCATAACATTTGATATTCAAATATGATAATGAATATAAAGTTGTTTGGTAAGTTACAAAGTGCCACAGAAAAATACAGGATTATTAATGTTACACTGGTCTAAGTATAATCTGGTCTCTGATAGATTCAAAAGAAGGGCAGCTTCCCTAAGGTAGGAAGAGGTAGATGGTTTGCTAAGTGATTCCCTCTAGGATCTCTGACTAATAATTGCTAACCTTACAATTACTTCTAGAATTATCTACATTTCCCTCTAGAGACATGTGGAAAGAAAATGAAGAGAGATGATTGAATACTATGAGTAGTTGGAGGTAGGGGATTGCAGAGTATAATGTTGTTCAGTTGCCCAGGCTTGTCTGACTCTTTGTGACTCCATGGACTGCAGCACGCAAAGGCCTCCCTCTCCCTCACCATCTCCTAGAATTTGCCCAAGTTCATGTCTATTGCATCGGTGATACATCCAGCCATCTCGTACTCTGATGTCCTCTTCTTCTACCCTCAATCTTTCCCAGTATCAGGGACTTTTCCAAGGAGTTGGCTGTTCACATCAGGTGACCAAAATACTGGAGCTTCAGCTTCAGCATCAGTCCATCCAGTGAGTATTCAGGGTTGATTTTCTTTAAGATTGACTGGTGTGATCTCCTTGCTGTCCAAAGGACTGTCAGAAGTCACAGAGTATAACAGCAGGGCTATATAAAAGATTGCAAGAGTGGGGATGGGTATAACAGAAACAAGAGTAGAACATACAGAGGCCAATGTGAATTAAATAGTCAGTGTCATATGCAGATGCTCCCAGTATTTTTAAAATACAAATTTTAGATATTTGTTCATTTGTACAAGACTGTTTAGGTGGTGCAACCTCAGGATAGAAATTGTTGTCCAAAGCCTAGGGACTTTAAAAGTACAAAAGCCTCTACTTTCTTTGGCACAGGTATGATGGGTGGGAAACTTCATCTTTGCAAATGGGTTGGATAAAGAACTAGCATATTGGGAAAGGGAAATGTATCCCTGGAATGAACTCTGGGGCTGGCAAGAACAGTTGATATTCTTTCCTATTCTTTCCTACTCCCAGCTGTTTCTAAGGAACAAGCATTGTTTACTTTTTGAAGAGGAGGAAAAAAAATGACACTTTTTTTTTCACCAGGGAGGGAAAAAGATGTCTGTCAGATTGTCTTTGGGCTTGGGCTTGTTTATTTATTAGCTGCTAGGAATCAACTGTTTTCTGAAGCCAAGGCCCAGGTCACAGGGCCTGTGTAATGAGAGGATGTATCATTAATGAGCAGTGGATATCAGCATCAACTGTGCATAGTAACACCTCAGTATTTGTGATTAAAACTCTTCTCAGCTATTCACTCTCCTTTTTCCTCTTGGCTTCTGATTCCCTCTGTTCTCTTTTCATTTCTTGCTCTCTTTGTCTTTTATTTCTTAATCTCTCTTTCCTAATTCTTCCCCATTATCCCTGTTCTACATTTTATTTTTTTCTCCTCCCTATCTGTGGATTTCTTTTGCTTATCATTACCAGCTGGCTCAGGCACCATGCAGATGTGCCTCCACTTTTCCATTCCCAGCGTTTTTTCTTAAAAAAAAAAAAAAAAAGACACATGCAAAGCCCTTATTAGCTCATCTGCTTGGTCTCCCAGCCAGGGAAAGATTGCTCCCCAGATAGGTTCTACTTTACCTTACTTCAATTCAATGTGAAATGACTCAAACCAATTGACTTCCACATCTTCCTTGGGGATGATCATTTCATTGTTTAATACTACATGCTTTCAATTTTTCCTTCTTGGTCTAATATTTCCTTTGCTTCATTTTAACTCACTACTCTTGATTAGGATATCTGGGACTATCCTAAACTTCTTTGCTCCTTCATTAGTGTTTATTCCTTTCTTAGGACTTAAATGTACTTATCACACTCCCACAGAGTAATGATGCTTTTGGCCCCTAAAAAGTTCTGTTCCATGGCCACTGCACCATAAGGTAGATATTATTATCACCATTTTTAAAATATGGAAATTGAGACCCAGAGGGATTAAGAAACTTGCATAAGAATGCAGAGTTAGAAAGTAGTAGACTCGAGATCCAAAACTAGATCTGCTTGATTCCAAAGCCCGTCATGGTCTGTTCACACAAAAACAAGGCTCAGGAGAGCTTACAAAAAAAATCTCATAAAATACTTCTCTAGTTACTTGATCAGTCCTCAGGTCTAGCCCAAAATTCACTTGAAAATTAATTTGGAGCACATGAAAGGCAGCATGGCATATCAGAAGAACCTGAGCTATAGTCCTACACACACACACACACAAACTATATTTATATTTATATTTATATTTATATTTATATACATACATACACACACTGTAGGTGCCAGGCGTTAAGCTAAGTACTTTATGTATACTAAGCTATTTTGTTTTCTGCATTTCACAGATTGAGAAACTGAAGTAAGTAAAATTAAACAATATTCAAGGTCACTCATTTATTAAATAGCAGAATTAAATCCAAAACAGACAGTCCGACTCTAGAGTCTATGGTCTCAACTACAGCATTATCTCTTGCCAAACACAACATTCTCTCTTCGTCCTATTGGTCCTGCTTCTTCTCAGTTGTTCACTTTCCTCATATACAAAATAAGCAGGCTGGACTAATGCAAAGGTCTGCAACGTGTGTTTTGCAGAACCCTGGGTTCCACAGAAGTATCTCAGGGGCCAGTGAAAATAAAGGAGAAGATTGGGAAGGGAAGACTAACCAACAGCGTTCTAGGTCTCCCAGCTTGCTTTCAAACCAGACTGGAATTGCCTTTATCTGTTTTATGTATTGGAGTTCCTCTACCATGAAAATGTTTGAAAATACTTTTAAAGGATGATGCAAATAGGTGGCAGAATGTTTTAGAGAATGGCAATCCCATTTTATCTCACTTTAATGTTCACCTGTATTCAGTCCTTGTATTTAGTCCCTTGATAAATGCCATTTATTTTATGGACTTATTTACTCCAAGATACTGCAAGCTGTGTCTAGGCTTCCACGTAATTTCTTACATGCCATTTGCACTGCCTTTATCTCCATCTTATCAAGAAATCAGTTCTAATCTATTTGATTTTTAGCCTCAGAACCTTCTGCCCCCCCCCCCCCCACCCAATAATCACTCAAAGATTGTGAAATTATTTGAACTCCTAGGGACATAATATACTTATTTTTAGTGAGGTGAACTGAAAGTTTTACTGAGGCAGGGACTGGAAAGCTTCTGATATTCTGCCATGTTATAGCCTGGATTTAAGTTCACAATTTTAAAAATATTTATTCATTTGGCTTTGTCAGGTCTTAATTATGACACTTAGGATTTTTTTGCATCATGTGGAATCTTTCATTGTGATGAATGGGCTCTCTAGTTGTGGTGTACAGGCTTTGTTGCACTGTGGCCTATGGGATCTTAGTTCCACAACCAGGAATCAAACCAGAGTCCCCTGTATTGCAAGGATTCTTAACCACTGAATGACAGGGAAAGTCTCTTAAGTTCACATTTTTATTAGCTCAGATAATTCTGAGCACCAAGGATATGTTAGGTATATTCTAAACATGAGGCCAAATGGAAACACAGAGTAATTGAAATAATGTGGGAGAAAGGGAAGAGGTAAAAATTCTATGTTGGCTGCTTTATCTTGAATTATAACTAAAGCTCTATATTTCACCTTGAGATTAGAAGGTCTTATGTATTGGAAGACTTAATTTAGCTCCATTTGGGAAGTTTGTAAACCCTATAATATGGAGGTGAGACATCTTATTAGCATTTCCATGAACTATAGACCTTTCCTAGAGAAATTTCCATTAGCTCCACTTAATTCTAATTATCATGGAAATACATGGAGGGGAAAAGATAAACCAGTTTTGAAAACTGGTTGTCATAATTTTATCTTAACAACAAAATAGGTTCACACAGTAAATTTATGTTCTATTTATGTTCTCTTTGAGAAATGCCTACTAAAGCTTTACTCTTTCTGGTTCTGTGAAAGAAGAATGCTTTGGTCTCAATTGAGGAAGAAATGGGAGGCTTCAATGCCCTTTATATTTTGCTTTTCCTAGAGAAATATTTGAATTTTATGCTTATTTGTGGGAAGACTGATCATCTGATTTTTCACACATTGCTTCCTTTCAAAATAGCTACATACCACACTCTCTCTTTCTACAGTACAGGGAAGGCACAAAGAAGAAAATGGAAGTCAAGAGATAGTTCAAGATCTTAAAAAAGGAGAAATTTCAACTGAGTTTATCAGATTATGTAAAAATGAATCTGTAAATCAGATAAACTATGACAGTTTGAGAACTCAGACTGTCAGCTTGATTATTTATTTATTTTTCTTTAATTAATTTTTATTTTTTAGTTTGTCAGCTTGATTATTTAATACTTTTATATTTTAAATTTTATCTGCTCTCTTCCACTTTTCCTTTGTTTTTAGTAGTGTTTCTCTGGACAGTTGCAGTATTTCTGCATGCCTGCATGCTCAATCGCTCTGTCGTGTCTGGTTCTGACACCCTATGGACTGAAGGCCGCCAACTCCTGTGTCATGGGGTTTTCTGGGCAGGAATACAGGAGTAGGTTGCCATTTTCTCCTCCAGGGAATCTTCCTGACCCAGGGACCCAACCCACAACTTCCTCCTCTCTTGCATTACAGGCAGATTCTTTTACCACTGAACCACATAAAGAAAGAGGGATATTTTTATGTCAAAAAGTGCCTGTTTAATGGAGAAGCAGTGCCTTTTGATGTGAATTTTTAAAAAGGTACAAGGTAAAAACTATTTCAAGCCATACTCTACTAATTTAGAAATTTAATTCTCAGAATTATTCTCTATTCCAAATTTAGAAAGGTTTGTTTTATACAATGAGAGGCATTATCCCCTAAGCAAATTCACCAGAAGATGCTTTTGGACCCCAAAGGATTAAATTGCCTCTGTTTTCATTGATAGATATTACTATATGTTTCATTTTCAATGATATATTGTTCAGCCAATCAAATGTGTAAAATACATAATGTTTGATATGAAGATAAGTTTTGTCTTCAGATTCAATGAAATTGACACAGTGGTAAAGAATCCACCTGCCAGTCAAGGAGACATAAGAGACGTGGGTTGGATCCCCGAGTCGGGAAGATCCCTTGGAGTAGGAAATGGCAATCCTGCTCCAGTATTCTTGCCTGAAAAATTCCATGGACAGAGAGGCCTGGTGGGCTACAATCCATGGGGTTGCAAAGAACTAGACACGACTGAGCACACACAGACACATCTTAGCCCACAAGTTTTGGCTAAGAAATTTTAAGACATAATAACTTAGAAGTCATCTACATTTTATCCTCTCTCCTTCCCACCCACCTCCCTCACTAGTGCCATGAGTCCTCATGTATTGGCAGACTAGATTAAGTTTAGTTTGGCTAACATTTATCCCTGTTAAATTGGAGCTAGTTTTATTAACACATAATACATAACAATGACCAGAATCATGGCCAACAAAGGTTCTATCCTGAAAATTCTCTCTTCTGTTCATTCTAACTGGGCTGTGTACAGAGGAAAGCAAGTGACCATGTGCCAGGAAAATGGGAACTATTCTGGACTGTAGATTCTACTAGGGGAAAAACAGCACCATCACCTGAGTACTAATCCTAGAAATGAGCTAAACACTTAAAGCAGTTAAAGCTTTAAATACTTCATCTTTGTTAGTCAAAAGCAAACTTTGCTTATTGTGTTACTTGGGCTTTTGAAAAATTGAGGGGTAGTTTTTAATAAACATTAGGCTCAAAGTGTTTAACAATCTCTTTGTTACATCTCCAATGTCCAGTGTTGCATTATTTGCTCTTATGTCAAAACATGTTCAAGTGCTTTGTCTGTATAAACTTGAAATATTAGAGTTTTTTTTTCATGCCGGCAAGAAATATTTATTGAGTGCCTGTTGTGTGTAAAATAAGACTAGCTGGGGAACATAACTACCAAGACGGTAAGCAAAGAGTGAAAGTAAATAGGATGACTTTAAATTCTATTAAGAGCTATTAAGAAAATAAAGTACAATAATGGAGCATTACATATATGGATGTGAGAGTTGGACTGTGAAGAAGACTGAGCACCCAAGAATTGATGCTTTTGAGCTGTGCTGTTGGAGAAGACTCTTGAGAGTCCTTGGACTGCAAGGAGATCCAACCAGTCCATTCTGAAGGAGACCAGCCCTGGGATTTCTTTGGAAGGAATGATGCTAAAACTGAAACTCCAGTACTTTGACCACCTCATGCAAAGAGTTGACTCATTGGAAAAGATTCTGATGCTGGGAGGAATTGGGGGCAAGAGGAGAAGGGGACGACAGAGGATGAGATGGCTGGATGGCATCACTGACTCGGTGGGTGTGAGTCTGAGTGAACTCTGGGAGTTGGTGATGGACAGGGAGGCCTGGCGTGCTGTGATTCATGGGGTCGCAAAGAGTTGGACACGACTGAGCGACTGAACTGAACTGAACAGGGTTTAGAAAAGGCTTCTTGAAAGAAATGACATGATTTGAGATAGGAAAGATGACATATTTGTTTTCTACTACCACATAACAAGTTGCTACAAATTTACTTCTTGGAGTTTCTGTGAGTCAGGTGTCCAAGTACATATTAGCTGAATACTTTGCTCAGGGTCTTACAAGCCAAAACCAAAGTTCTTGCTGGGATTGTGATCTCATCTGATGCTTGGGGTTCCCTTTCAGGTTCAGTTCTCAGCAGGATTTATTTCCTAGCGGCTGTATGACTGTGGTCCCTTCTTCTGCTGGCTGTTGTCTGGAAACACTGTCAGCACCAAGACACTGCCCTCTGGTCCATGCTGTGCAGCCTCCTCCTCCTAAACCATGCTTTCTAATGGGCTAACCAGAAACTATCTCTCTGATACTTTACCCTCTTTTATTATTTTATTTATTTTTAAATTTATTTATTTTAATTGGAGGCTATTTACAATATTGTAGTGATTTTTGCCACATTCTGTCAGACCTCTCCACCATGACCCTCCCATCTTGGGTTGCCCCACAGGCATGGCTTGGTTTCATTGAGTTAGACAAGGGTGTGGTCCTAGTGTGATTAGATTGACTAGTTTTCTGTGAGTATGGTTTCAGTGTGTCTGCCCTCTGATTCCTTCTTGCAGCACCTACCATCTTACTTGGGTTTCTCTTACCTTGGGCGTGGGGTATCTCTTCACGGCTGCTCCAGCGAAGCACAGCCACTGCACCTTACCTTGGATGAGGGGTATCTCCTTACCGCCACCGTTCCTGACCTTCAATGGAGGATAGCTCCTCTAGGCCCTCCTGTGCCTGCCCAGCCACCACTCCTCGGGTTGCTCCTCCTGGCCACTGGCCCTGGCCTCGGGCTTGGGTGGTTCCTCTCAGCTGCCGCTCCTGGCCTCAGGGGCGAGGTGGCTTCTCCTGGCCACCCCAGACCTCAGACGTGGGGTGTCTCCTCCCTGCTGCTACTGGCCTCGGACGTGGGTTAGCTCCTCCCGGCCGCCGCCCTGACCTCGGAAGCGGGGTGTCTCCTCCCAGCTGCCGCCCCTGACCTCAGATGTGGGGTAGCTCCTCCCAACTTTCACTTTTCATTTTCATGCATTGTAGAAGGAAATGGCAACCCACTCCAGTGTTCTTGCCTGGAGAATCCCAGGGACAGTGAAGCCTTGTGGGCTGTCATCTATGGGGTCGCACAGAGTCGGACACGACTGAAGCGACTTAGCAGCACATAGTATATTCAAAAGCAGAGACATTACTTTGCCGACTAAGGTCCATCTAGTCAAGGATATTGTTTTTCCAGTGGTCATGTATGGATATGAGAGTTGGACTATGAAGAAGGCTGAGCGCAGAAGAATTGATGCTTTTGAAGTGTGGTGTTGGAGAAGACTCTTGAGAGTCCCTTGGACTGTAAGGAGATCCAACCAGTCCATTTTGAAGGAGATCGTCTCTGGGATTTCTTTGGAAGGAATGATGCTAAAGCTGAAACTCTGGTACTTTGGCCATCTCATGCGAAGAGTTGACTCATTGGAAAAGACTTTGATGCTGGGAGGGGTTGGGGGCAGAGGAAGGGGATGACAGAGGATGAGATGGTTGGATGGGATCACCGACTCGGTGGACATGAGTTTAAGCAAGCTCCGGGAGTTGGTGATGGACAGGGAGGCCTGGCATGCTGCGATTCATGGGGTCGCAAAGAGTCGGACATGACTGAGTGACTGAACTGAACTGAACTGGGGATGAGTAGGGACATGATTTTAAATTTCCTGAAGGGGGCAGCATTGTGTAGCAGAAAGAGAGAAGTTTGGCGGTAAGGCACCTGTCCTGCCTGCTGACTGTTGTTTGGCTTTGGGTGAGTTACTAAGCTCTGAGACTAGGTAGCTCCAAAGCAGGGAAGAGGGTAATCCCCCCGTCTCCCTCGCCCCTGCACACAAGGAGCGCTGGTGTAAGAGTTAAATTTGATGCGTCCACAATGAGAAGGGGCAGCATTGTGTAGCAGAAAGAGAGAAGTTTGGCGGTAAGGCACCTGTCCTGCCTGCTGCCTGTTGTTTGGCTTTGGGCGACTTACTAGGCTCTGAGACTAGGTAGCTCCAAAGCACGGGAGAGGGTAATCCCCCCGCCTCCGTCTCCCCTGCACACAAGGAGGGCTGGTGTAAGGGTTAAATCGGATGTGTGCACAATGATCAGTGGTGCGTGCTGCGGTGTTGACACCCTCTCCTCACTCTTTCTAGCACTCCCCTGCCTCTGGGTGCTGGAGACACCTGCATGAGTGGGCCAGAGGTAGGAAGAAGGGGCAAGCGGTGAACAGGAGGGAATACTCATGGTGGGAGGGAAGCTGGTGGGGGTCTGTGGGAAGGAGCTGAGTGATAGGAAGGAGGAGGACATCTCAGTGACCTTGAATCCTGACACTGGTGCCCAGCCTGCATGCATCGAGACTCTAGGTCAGCAATTAAGGAAGCAAACAGCAAGCTGCTATCAGCGTGGGAGCCCGGCTCAACCCAGAAAGTTGCTTATGACAAATCACTTTTTTCAGAAGCTGCTCCTGGAGCTTGTCAGGCATGAACACTGATGAAGCAAGCTGATTTTTCACAGTCTTCCCTGGTGGCTCAGATGGTAAAGAATCTGCCTGCAATGCAGGAGATGTGGGTTCAATCCCTGGGTTGGGAAGATCTGATGAAGGGAATGGCTACCCACTCCAGTATTCTTGCCTGGAGAATCCCATGGACAGAGGAGCCTGGTGGGCTACAGTCCATGGGGTTGCAAAGAGTTGCACACAAATTAGTGATTGAAAAACAAAACAAAAAAAAAAACAGTTCAGATCTCTGGTTACCATCAATGCCTGCCCACCCAGCCCCACACAAGAAAACCTGTGTTGAACAGGTGGGTGTATTGCTTTTTGCAGAACAACTGGACGCTCACCCTAGGGACGCACAGGGGCAGGAGAGGCCTCCATTTAAGGATGTTGTGTGCTACTTGCTTAGTCGTGTCCGACGACTAAGGCAAGAACACTGGAGTGGGCTGCCATTTCCTTCTCCAAAAGGAACTATAGAAAGAAAGAAAGTGAAGTCGCTCAGTCCTGTGCGACTCTTTGCAACCCCATGGACTATAGCCTACCAGGCTCCTCTGTCCATGGAATTTTCCAGGCAAGAGTACTGGAATGAGTTGCCATTTCCTTCTCCATCTAAGAATGTTAGAAGGGACTTAAAGGGTTTGGACTTGTTTTATGAGATTTTGGCCAAGTTTCAAGGAGGCCGGTTTGCCCTGGATGCTGCCAGGAGGCAAAGGAGATGGGGTTAACCCTTCATGTGCTGAGTCTCTTCAGTCATGTTCCACTCTTGCAACCCCAGGGACTGTTGCCCGCCAGGCTCCTCTGTCCATAAGATTGCCCAGGAGGCAAGAATATTGGAGCGGGTTGCCATTTGCTTCACCAGGGGATGTTCCCAACCCGGGGATCAGACCCGTGTCTGTTACGTCTCCTGCACTGGCAAGTGGTTTCTTTACCACTGAGCCACCAGAGAAGGCCATAGCGGCTGGGCCTCGCTGATATTCCCCGATTCCTGGGCTCATCAGGAGGAATGAGCAACTCGACTTGGCCAGCCTGAGTCAAGAAGGCAGAACCCTTGGAATGACAGCTTGGCTAGTGCCCTGCAGGGACAAAGCAGGCTCAGAGGGAATAAAAACCCGGAGGCTTGTCCTCACTCCCCTGGGTCCAGCTGTCTGATCTGATATTATACTTGGGGTACCAAGTCCAAAGGCCAGAGTTTGTCCTGATGACGATAGCTGAGCTCTGCCAATGGAAACCCACTCCCTGCCCCCCTGAAGGGCTCGGGTTCACGTGCCACGCAAACTCACAAGGGAAGGTCCAGCTCGGTCTCCTCCAGGAACCCCCGTCTCCCACATTTCTGCTGCCTTGGCTTCCTGCCTGCTTTCCACCAGGGGCTGTTTGGAGGGGGCCATGGGGTTCAAGTTTCTATTCCAAAGACTTCTCTCCATCTTTGAGGCCAGCACAGATTTTTTTCAGAATGATTTTTCAAAAAAAAAAAAAAGTCAGCAGAGGCCGCCTCCCTGCTTCCACCTAGCCACCATCTTCCCCTAGTAGTTAGGTAAGATTCGGAATCGTTTCCTTGGTCTGAAAGGCCCGCGTGATCTCCTCTCAATTACTTTTCTGACTTGACTTCTCCCCTCTGCTCCCCTTG
The DNA here is from genome assembly GCA_006408695.1 of Aepyceros melampus. Classification (NCBI taxonomy): domain Eukaryota; kingdom Metazoa; phylum Chordata; class Mammalia; order Artiodactyla; family Bovidae; genus Aepyceros; species Aepyceros melampus. The sequence goes on from SJXQ01006026.1 coordinate 76,748, forward strand.
TTCTTCACTCACTTCCTCAAAATCAGCAAGTTCTTTTCTGCCTCAGGGCCTTTGCAGCTGCAGGGCCTTCTGCCTGGACTGCACCCCTTCCCAACATCTAGTCTTAGGGAGCCATCTCCTGGCCAGCCTTCCTAAGGTGATCATTGCACTAAAATTCCCCACTCATTCCCTCCACTCCTATCATCACCTGTACTTACTTTGTTAGCTTATTTGCTTGTTTGTGTCCGATCTGTCTCTCTGACCAGAGAGGAGCCTCACCAGGGCGGGGACCTTGTGGGGCGGGGAGGCTGATGCTCATCATAAGCCTGCTGTGCACATGAGACGCAATGGCGTGGGGACCGCTTGGCACACAGTGACCTTCTCCGTGAGACTTCTTTGGCATGTGTGTGTGCCCTCAGTCGTGTCCAACCCTTCGTGGTCCCGTGGCCTGCAGCCCACCGGGCTTCTCTGTGCATGGGATTCTCCAAGCAAGAATACCGGAGTGGATTGCCATGCCCTCCTCCAGGGGACCTTCCCCACCCAGGGATGGAACCCACGTGTCCTGCTCTTGCCTTCGCAGGCAGATTCATTACCGCTAGCGCCACCTGGGAGGCACTGTGCTCTAAACATACATTTGAAACCGAATGATTCATCTTTTACGGTGCTTCCTGTCTTATCTCACAGAAGCAGAAACTGCCAAGCAATCAGTCAGGCATTCATGAGTGCATTCATTTCCAAGGTAACAAGGTGGGTTTATTGCTCTTTGCAGAACAACTGGACGCTCACCCCAGGGACGCACAGGGGCAGGAGAGGCCTCCATTTAAATGGATGTTGTGTGCTAGTTGCTTAGTCGTGTCCGACGACTAAGGCAAGAACACTGGAGTGGGCTGCCATTTCCTTCTCCGAAAGGAACTATAGAAAGAAAGAAAGAAAGTAAAGTCGCTCAGTCCTGTGGGACTCTTTGCAACCCCATGGACTGTAGCCTGCCAGGCTCCTCTGTCCATGGAATTTTCCAGGCAAGAGTACTGGAATGGGTTGCCATTTCCTTCTCCATCTAAGAATGTTAGAAGGGACTTAAAGGGTTTGGACTTGTTTTATGAGATTTTGGCCAAGTTTCAAGGAGGCTGGTTTGCCCTGGATGCTGCCAGGAGGCAAAGGGGCTGGGGTTAACCCTTCATGTGCTGAGTCTCTTCAGTCATGTTCCACTCTTGCAACCCCGGGACTGTTGCCCGCCAGGTTCCTCTGTCCATGAGATTTCCCAGGAGGCAAGAATATTGGAGCGAGTTGCCATTTGCTTCGCCAGGGGATGTTCCCAACCCGGGGATCAGACCCGTGTCTGTTACATCTCCTGCGTTGGCAGATGGTTTCTTTACCACTGAGCCACCAGAGAAGGCCATAGCGGCTGGGCCTCGCTGATATTCCCCGATTCCTGGGCTCATCAGGAGGAATGAGCCACTCGACTTGGCCAGCCTGAGTCCAGAAGGCAGAAGACCCTTGGAATGACAGCTTGGCTAGTGCCCTGCAGGGGCAAAGCAGGCTCAGAGGGAATAAAAAACTGGAGGCTCTTCCTCACTCCCCTGGGTCCAGCTGTCTGATCTGATATTATACTTGGGATGTCAAGTCCAAAGGCCAGAGTTTGTCCTGATGACAATAGCTGAGCTCTGCCAATGGAAACCCACTCCCTGCCCCCCTGAAGGGCTCAGGTTCATGTGCCACGCAAACTCACAAGGGAAGGTCCAGCTCGGTCTCCTCCAGGAACCCCCTCTCTCCACAGTTCTGCTGCCTTGGCTGCCTGCCTGCTTTCCACCAGAGGCTGTTTGGAGGGCACTGTGGGGTTCGAGTTTCTATTTCAAAGACTTCTCTCCATCTTTGAGGCCAGCACAGATTTTTTTCAGAATGATTTTTCAAAAAAAAAACAAAAACAAAAACAAAAAGTCAGCAGAGGCCGCCTCCCTGCTTCCACCTATCCACCATCTTCCCCTTGTAATTAGGTAAGATTCGGAATCGTTTCCTTGGTCCAAAAGGCCCACGTGATCTCCTCTCAATTACTTTTTTGACTTGACTTCTCCCCTCTGCTCCCCTTGTTCTTCACTCACTTCCTCAAAATCAGCAAGTTCTTTTCTGCCTCAGGGCCTTTGCAGTTGCAGGGTCTTCTGCCTGGACCGCACCCCTTCCCAACATCTAGTCTTAGGGAGCCATCTCCTGGCCAGCCTTCCTAAGGTGATCATTGCATCAAAATTCCCCACTGATTCCCTACCTGTACTTACTTTGTTAGCTTATTTGCTTGTTTGTGTCCGATCTGTCTCTCTGACCAGAGAGGAGCCTCACGAGGGCAGGGACCTTGTGGGGCGGGGAGGCTGATGCTCATCATAAGCCTGCTGTGCACATGAGACGCAATGGCGTGGGGACCGCTTGGCACACAGTGACCTTCTCCGTGAGACTTCTTTGGCATGTATGTGTGCCCTCAGTCGTGTCCAACCCTTCGTGGTCCCGTGGCCTGCAGCCCACCGGGCTTCTCGTGCATGGGATTCTCCAGGCAAGAATACCGGAGCGGGTTGCCATGCCCTCCTCCAGGGGACCTTCCCTACCCAGCGATGGAACCCGCGTCTCCTGCTCTTGCCTTCGCAGGCCGATTCATTACCGCTAGCGCCACCTGGGAGGCCTTGTGCTCTAAACATACATTTGAAACCGAATGATTCATCTTTTACTGCGCTTCCTGTCTTATCTCACAGAAGCAGAAACTGCCAAGCAATCAGGCAGGCATTCATGAGTGCATTCATTTCCAGGATCCCTGCAAAGCGACAAAGGAAGACTACCAACCCCTGATCAACCTGGCAGATCCCACTATTCCTTGTGACAAGGTAACTGGGGCCAAGTTATGGATTTAAAATCTGAGCATAAAAGCCAAAGGGAAGAGGTCATAATCAGAGTGAGGGAAGAGGAAAATTAGATATTAGGATGTAGGCTTGACTGGTGGGGAGGGAGCTTGTGGGCCTTTGGGAGACCAGGATGTCACAGAGATTCAGGACACCCTGGGGGACAGGAGATGAGAGAGAGGATTGGGGATGTAGAAAGAGGAAAGTTGGCCAAAAATCAGGCAAAACAAACCTAGCGTAAATCCCAACCCAATCCAAACAAAAGTAATCCACCTGATAAAATTCAAAACTCTCCCTAACCTCTGGTGATAGTGATGATGGTAACAGCAACGCCTTTTTGAATTTTCTGAGTGTCCTTTTTGCTTACAAAGGACTCTTTGAATCTTATCCTGTTAAGTTTTCACTGTGAACCTGTGAAATAGGCAGGTTAGGCATCAGTATCTCCATTTCACCAGAAAGAATACCGAGACTTCGTGAGTTGGGGGACCAGTGCTGAGTTTGATGGTCTTGAAAGTGCCCAGCTGAAATGCACAGAGTTCAAGATTTAGACCCAGACAGGCCTGAATTTTAATATACTAATTATACTGGAAAAGGTCTCTAACAGAGTGCATTTTTTCTTTTTTAAAAACTTGATTTATCTTAATTTTAGGATAATTACAGTATTGTGATGGATTGTGCCATACATCAGTATGAATCGGCCATAGGTATACATGTGTCCCCTCCATCGTGAACCCCCTGCACTCATGGAGTGCAACATTTCTAAAATCGGTGTTTTAGGTGAAAATTCAGTGTGCCCCAAATCATCTTCATGTACCCCAAAGCCTTAAAGCCACAAATTACAGCATCTCCTCCCATTAGAGCTGCGGTTACCATGGCGCTCTGGTTGGTACAACAAGCGCGAGGCCCTTCAGAGAGGAGCTGCTCCTAGATTCCACCCAGAAGATGCTGGCTGAATAAGTGATAGGACCGCTTACAAGCACTTGAGTTGTATAGTCTCATTTCCCCTCAGCATCTCAGAGGTTCCTTACCATTATTATTGATGGTGGCTAAGAGGCAAGAATCCGCCTGCCAATGGAGGAGACGTAAGAGACCAAGGTCTAATCCCTGGGTTGGGAAGACCCCCTGGAGGAAGGCATGGCAACGCTCAGTCATGTCCAACTCTTTGTGACCCCATGGGCTATAGCCCACCAGGCTCCTCTGTCCAAGGGATTCTTCAGGCAAGAATACAGGAGTGGGTTGCCAGTTCCTTCTCAGGGGATCTTCCTGACCCAGGGATTGAACCCGAGTCTCCTGCATCATAGGTGCACTTGTTACCATCTGAGCCACCAAGGAAGCCCCCAAGGCATGGCTGCCCACCCCAGTATTCTTGCCTGGAGAATCCCATGGACAGAGGAGCCTGGTGGGCTACAGTCCATGGGGTCACAAAAAATCAGATACAACTGAAGCAACTAAGCACACACACACCATTTTACAGATGGAGGATGCAAGGCTTACAGATTCCTTAGTCGCCTGAGGTCGGAGAGCTAGTGAGCAGTGATGCTGGGTTTTATGAAGGCAGCGAGACTCCAGGGCCTGGCTGCACATACACCCTCCCCTGCCTCCTGCTGAGAATAAGCAGATCCATGGACAGGAGATGGTTCTGAAATCTGGCTCTACCAGGGACCTTTGCAGGGTCCCTGACAGAGCTCACTGCATTTGCTCTTCTCTTCTGTTTGTAAGGGGGGATTTGAGGGGGAAAGCGGGGAATATAGAGCTCTTTAAGAACCAATGAGCAGTTCTCCCAGAAAATGGCATGTAGCAAAAATTGTTTTGCTAAGAACTTCAGGAATTTGGAACTTCTTAATGCCTTCCCCAGATGTGTTTGGAGCTTTAAAAATTCTAAGATTAAAAAATTTTTTTTATTTATTTAATTTTGGCTGCACTTTTTAATTCACTTTATTTTTAATTTTTATTATTTAACTTCAGGTCTTTGTTGCTGAGTGTAGGCTTTTCTCTAGTGCAGTGACTTTTCTTGTTGTGAACCTTTACAAGGGTCCCTGACAGAGCTCACTGCGTTTGTTCTTTTCTTCTGTTTGTAAGGGGAGATTTGAGGAGGAAAGCAGGGATTATAGAGCTCTTTAAGAACCAATGAGCAGTTCTCCCAGAAAATGGCATGTAGCAAAAATTGTTTTGCCAAGAACTTCAGGAATATGGAACTTCTTAATGCCTTCCCCAGATGTGTTTGGAGCTTTAAAAATTCTAAGGTTAAAAAAATTTTTTTTATTTAACTTTGGCTGTACTTTTTAATTCACTGTCTTTTTAATTTTTGTTTATTTAATTTCAGGTCTTTGTTGCTGAGCTCAGGCTTTTCTCTAGTGCAGTTAGGAAAGCAGGGATTATAGAGCTCTTTAAGAACCAATGAGCAGTTCTCCCAGAAAATGGCATGTAGCAAAAATTGTTTTGCCAAGAACTTCAGGAATATGGAACTTCTTAATGCCTTCCCCAGATGTGTTTGGAGCTTTAAAAATTCTAAGGTTAAAAAAATTTTTTTTATTTAACTTTGGCTGTACTTTTTAATTCACTGTCTTTTTAATTTTTGTTTATTTAATTTCAGGTCTTTGTTGCTGAGCTCAGGCTTTTCTCTAGTGCAGTGACTTTTCTTGTTGCAGGGAAGGGAGTCTGGGGGGCGCAGGCTTTAGTAGTCGTGGTTCGCCGGCTTAGTTGTCCCTTGACATGCAGGATCTTCCCACATCGGGGATCAGATACGTGTCCTCAGCGTTGGCAGGCAGTTTCTTAACCATTGGACCAACAGAGAAGTCCTATTATAAGATACCGATTAGTCGCTTTCAGGCTTTTTTCCTGCAATCCAGAAAAATCACTTCCCTTTACATTGTGACCTAAAGAACACACACACACACATGGTCACGCACACACGCAAACGTACGCACCCTCTCACTCACACCCAGAAATTGATGATGCCCGCCGTCCTTACTCTTATACAGGTGATTTACGTGATGTCTCCCATGTTTTCTTTCATTAAAAAAGATGCAGATTTGATGTTTTTATTCAACTTAGTAAGTTGATCTCAATAATAGATTGTCTTTATTCTTTTCTAGAGAGTCTTATGGAGCAAAACAAAGGAGCTGGCTCATGAATATGCGAAAGGGCGGGGCCTGTTTACCCTGGAGGACACACTGCTGGGTTACCTTGCGGATGGCCTCAGCTGGTGTGGAGATCCAGACTCTCCTGGTGAGATCTGGGGCCGTGTGGGCGTCCCCTGCAAACGTACGCACCCTCTCACTCACACCCAGAAATTGATGATGCCCGCCGTCCTTACTCTTATACAGGTGATTTACGTGATGTCTCCCATGTTTTCTTTCATTAAAAAAGATGCAGATTTGATGTTTTTATTCAACTTAGTAAGTTGATCTCAATAATAGATTGTCTTTATTCTTTCCTAGAGAGTCTTATGGAGCAAAACAAAGGAGCTGGCTCATGAATATGCGAAAGGGCGGGGCCTGTTTACCTTGGAGGACACGCTGCTGGGTTACCTTGCGGACGGCCTCAGCTGGTGTGGAGAGCCAGACTCTCCTGGTGAGATCTGGGGCCGTGTGGGGCAGCCGCGGGGACGTGCAGGGTGCAGGAGCCTGGGGCTCTGTGAGTGCTCCTCGGGCTGATGGAAGACAGCGTTCCATAGGCCAGCTCATGTTTTCTAGAGAAAAAATGTCTTCAGGATTTGGGACTGTCCAAGCTTCCTGATTCTCTCCTTCCTGAGGGAAGGTGTAGCCTGCTTTGGAATGGTGGTCTGCTTTCTCTAAGGGCGTCATTCAGGACCATAGAATTCTCAGGCAGGAGGAGCCTCCGAGGGAGCCAGGCAGAAGCCCTTGATTTGCAGGACAGCCCCCAGGGGCCACGTGCCGGGCTTCTCTGTCTCGGGCTGTGCACGGCTCTGCCAGAGGTGAGAGGTCGCTTTATCTCCTAGAAAGACGGAAAACACCTCCCTCTAAGGAAGGTATTTCTGCCGAGAAAGTCTGACTGCGCTTTGACTTCTGTTTCTCCTCCTCTTTATTTATAATGTTGGTATTTTTGCTTTATATTGTTTTATTCTTTTACTTTATATATTTTATTCTTAGTGTTATTTTATTGCTTTTTACTTACCAAAAATAAATAAATAAATAAAACTTACTGTGGTGGCTTCTTCAACCCAGATGTCCACTGTTTCCAAATACAAAAAGGATGCACTCTTTTTTTAAAAAAGATTTTATTTATTTATTTATTTTTCTGCCATGCTGGGTCTTTGTTGCTGTGAGGGCTCTCTCTCTCGTGACCCATGGGGGCTACGCTCTAGGTGCCGTGTGTGGGCCTCTCACTGCCAGGCCTTCTGCTTAGGGAGCCAGGCAGAAGCCCTTGATTTGCAGGACAGCCCCCAGGGGCCACGTGCCGGGCTTCTCTGTCTCGGGCTGTGCCCGGCTCTGCCGGAGGTGAGAGGACCCTTGATCTCCTAGAAAGACGGAGAACACCTCCCTGCAAGGAAGGTATTTCTGCCGAGAAAGTCTGACTGAGTTTTGACTTCTTTTTCTCCTCCTCTTTATTTATAATGTGGGTATTTTTGCTTTATATAGTTTTATTCTTTTACTTTATGTATTTTATTCTTTATATTATTTTATTGCTTTTTACTTACCAAAATAAATAAATAAATAAAACTTACTGTGGTGGCTTCTTCAACCCAGATGTCCACTGTTTCCAAATACAAAAAAGATGCACTCTTTTTTTAAAAAAAGATTTTATTTATTTATTCATTTTTGGCCGTGCTGGGTCTTTGTTGCTGTGAGGGCTCTTTCTCTCGTGGCCCGTGGGGGCTGCGCTCTAGGTGCCGTGTGGGCCTCTCACTGCCAGGCCTTCTGCTTTGCGGTCATGGGCTCCAGGGTGCGTGGGCTTCTGTGCTTGGGGTCCAGGGGCTTAGTTGCTCCTTGGCATGTGGGATCTTCTGGGACTGGGCATCGACCCGTGTCTCCTGCACTGGCGGGTGGATTCTTCACCACTGAGCCACCAGGGAAAAAGTCGGCTTAAAGCTCAACATTCAGAAAACTAAGATCATGGCACCTGGTCCCATCACGTCAAGGCAAATAGATGGGGAAAGAGTGGAAACAGTGATAGACTTTATTTTTGTGGTGGCGAGTGGGAGGGGGCTCCAAAATCACTGCAGATGGTGACTGCAGCCATGAAATTAAAAGACACTTACTCCTTGGAAGAAAAGTTATGACCAACCTAGAGAGCGTATTAGAAAGCAGAGACATTATTTTGCCAACAAAGGTGTTTCTAGTCAAAGCTATGGTTTTTCTAGTAGTTGTGTATGGATGTGAGATTTGGACTATAAAGAAAGCTGAGCGCCCAAGAATTGATGCTTTTAACTGTGGTGTTGGAGAAGATTCTTGAGAGTCCCTTGGACTGCAAGGAGATCCAATCAGTCCATCCTAAAGGAAATCTGTCTTGAATATTCATTGGAAGGACTGATGCTGAAGCTGAAACTCCAATACTTTGACCACCTGATGAGGAGAACTAACTCATTTGAAAAGACCCCAATCTGGGAATGATTGAAGGCGAGAGGAGAAGGGGACGACAGAGGATGAGATGGTTGGATGGCGTTACCGACTCAATGGGCATGAGTTTGAGTAAACTCCAGGAGTTGGTGATGGACAAGGAGGCCTGGCGTGCTACAGTCCATGGGGTCACGAAGAGTTTGACACGACTGAGCGACTGAACTGAGCTGAATTGAGCCACCAGGGAAGCTCCTCCAAGTTTTGGAACTGAAGTATAGTTGATGTACAGTGTTCTGCTGGTTTCTGCCGTACAGCAGAGTGACTCACTTAAACTCACATGTGCATTCTTTTCCAATATTCGTTTCCATTATGATTGATCCTGGGAGATCGTGTGTGGTCCCCTGTGCTATACTATAGGACCTTGTTGTTTGCCTAGCTTTAATTTTGAGGCTTAGCATATTTGTGTATTTAATGGTGGACATTTCTATTCCTGTTGTTAACTGACAGCTCTTATGTATTAATCCTTTTATTGGGATGTTTATTGCTTTCTTAAAGTAGTTTGATATAAGTCAACAGTGATTGCTAGAGAGTGAAAAAGTTGCCTTAAAGCTCAACATTCAGAAAACGAAGATCATGGCATCCGGTCCCATCACTTCATGGGAAATAGATGGGGAAACAGTAGAAACAGTGTCAGACTTTAATTTTTTGGGGCTCCAAAATCACTGCAGATGGTGACTGCAGCCATGAAATTAAAAGACACTTACTCCTTGGAAGAAAAGTTATGACCAACCTAGATAGTATATTCAAAAGCAGAGATATTACTTTGCCGACTAAGGTCCGTCTAGTCAAGGCTATGGTTTTTCCTGTGGTCATGTATGGATGTGAGAGTTGGACTGTGAAGAAGGCTGAGCGCCGAAGACTTGATGCTTTTGAACTGTGGTGTTGGAGAAGACTCTTGAGAGTCCCTTGGAATGCAAGTATTTTTTGGGGCTCCAAAATCACTGCAGATGGTGACTGCAGCCATGAAATTAAAAGACACTTACTCCTTGGAAGAAAAGTTATGACCAACCTAGATAGTATATTCAAAAGCAGAGATATTACTTTGCCGACTAAGGTCCGTCTAGTCAAGGCTATGGTTTTTCCTGTGGTCATGTATGGATGTGAGAGTTGGACTGTGAAGAAGGCTGAGCGCCGAAGACTTGATGCTTTTGAACTGTGGTGTTGGAGAAGACTCTTGAGAGTCCCTTGGAATGCAAGGAGATCCAACAAGTCCATTCTGAGGGAGATCAGCCCTGGGATTTCTTTGGAAGGAATGATGCTAAAGCGGAAACTCCATACTTTGGCCACCTCATGGGAAGAGTTGACTCATTGGAAAAGACTCTGGGAGGGATTGAGGGCAGGAGGAGAAGGGGATGACAGAGGATGAGATGGCTGGATGGCATTACTGATTTGATAGACGCGAGCCTGAGTGAACTTCGGGAGTTGGTGATGGACAGGGAGGCCTGGCGTGCTGCGATTCAGGGGGTCGCAAAGAGTCGAACATGACTGAGCGACTTAACTGTATCACATTTGGCCGGACGAACCTATACAGGCAGGCTAGATAACCTTCAGAGGAGTTCGTAAGCTGAAACAGTCTTGTCACACCCAGGAATTTTATCAACTGGAGCTGCAAGTTAACTCCTTTTCCAAGAGAAATTGTGATGGGGGAGAGCCCCCCGTAAAGTCAGAGGTGTAGGTGAGAGCATAAAACAGACTCTTGGTTTTGGGGGTAGATGCTCGGGAACAGGGGGTTTCCTGAGACTTGATCACGCCTTTGCGTATGCCAGGCCTCCTTCCTCATGAGCTTTGCCATGGGCTGAGTTCCTCACGCTGGCCCCCAACAGCCTGGCGTGCTGCAGTTCATGGGATTGCAAAGAGTTGGACACTACTGAGCGACTGAGCTGAACTGAACTGAGCCACCAGGGAAGCTCCTCCAAATTTTGAAACTGAAGTATAATTGATGTACAGTGTTCTGCTGGTTTCTGCCATACAGCAAAGTGACTCACTTAAACTCACATGTGCATTCTTTTCCAATATTTGTTTTCATTATGATTGATGCCAGGAGATCGCGTGTGGTCCCCTGTGCTATAATATAGGACCTTGTTGTTTGCCTAGCTTCGATTTTGAGGCTCAGAATATTTGTGTATTTAGTGGTGGACATTTCTATTCCTGTTGTTAACTGACAGCTCATATGTATTAATCCTTTTATTGGGATGTTTATTGCTTTCTTAAAGTAGTTCGATATAAGTCAACAGTGATTGCTAGAGAGTGAAAAAGTTGCCTTAAAGCTCAACATTCAGAAAACGAAGATCATGGCATCCGGTCCCATCACTTCATGGGAAATAGATGGGGAAACAGTAGAAACAGTGTCAGACTTTAATTTTTTGGGCTCCAAAATCACTGCAGATGGTGAATGCAGCCATGAAATTAAAAGACACTTATTCCTTGGAAGAAAAGTTATGACCAACCTAGATAGTATATTCAAAAGCAGAGACATTACTTTGCTGACTAAGTTCCGTCTAGTCAAGGCTATGGTTTTTCCTGTGGTCATGTATAGATGTGAGAGTTGGACTGTGAAGAAGGCTGAGTGCCGAAGAATTGATGCTTTTGAACTGTGTTGTTGGAGAAGACTCTTGAGAGTCCCTTGGAATGCAAGGAGATCCAACCAGTCCATTCTGAGGGAGATCAGCCCTGGGATTTCTTTGGAAGGAATGATGCTAAAGCTGAAACTTCAGTACTTTGGCCACCTCATGCGAAGAGTTGACTGATTGGAAAAGACTCTGAGGCTGGGAGGGATTGAGGGCAGGAGAAGAAGGGGATGACAGAGGATGAGATGGCTGGATGGCATCACTGATTCAATGGACACGAGCCTGAGTGAACTCCGGGAGTTGGTGATGGATAGGGAGGCCTGGCGTGCTGTGATTCATGGGGTCGCAAAGAGTCAGACACGACTGAGCGACTGAACTGATAATAGTCCCAGTCATTGCTCTATGTGCTGTATGAATATTTGCTCATTCAATCCTTCAAGATTCCTGAGATGATCCCATTGTACAGATGAGAAGTCTGAGGCCCAGGGCTGCAGAGTGAGTTGTCAGCTAGTGAATGGTATAGCTGGAGCAGACCCAGGATTACTGGCTGAAGGATGTGTATCCTTAACCATGTGACATCCTGCCTGTTTTCTGTCACCTATCTATTTTTCTCTGCAAAGAGTCAGACACGACTGAGCGACTGAACTGATAATAGTCCCAGTCATTGCTCTATGTGCTGTATGAATATTTGCTCATTCAATCCTTCAAGATTCCTGAGATGATCCCATTGTACAGATGAGAAGTCTGAGGCCCAGGGCTGCAGAGTGAGTTGTCAGCTAGTGAATGGTATAGCTGGAGCAGACCCAGGATTACTGGCTGAAGGATGTGTATCCTTAACCATGTGACATCCTGCCTGTTTTCTGTCACCTATCTATTTTTCTCAGCTTCTGTTTTTCTTTTAATAGTGTTTATATTCTGTGTTTTGCCTACAGAAAGACAGGGAAGTCTGTCAACCCTGTCCCATTTGGCTACTGGGTTGCCTGTTTTGCTTAGGTTTTCCTCAGGCAAGATTGAAGTCTTCTATATTTTCATCTAGTGTTTTTATTTTTTAAGTTTCAATTCAAGGTTAATCTAGACTTTCCACCCAGAAATATGACATATAAATATGTGTCTCCATTTTTATTTCTTTTTGGCTAACTTCCAGTTTTCGCCGTATTTCTTGCTTTCCTTTTAAAATGTCCTTTATTGTAAGTTGGGCTTCCCAGCAGCGCTAGTGGTAAAGAGTCCACCTGCTTTAGCTTTTGATGGTCATTCATTTAATCCTTATAGCTTTTAAATGTGTTTCCTTAAAACTTTTTAGTTTTAGTTTTTTTTTTTTTCCTTCAATTTACCACTTCAATTCTTTCTTAAAGTTAAAGGTATATAAACATCTGCTTCTCATCTGTTTACCATTTAGAGTTCTTTATTATTGCTTTCTTTTCAATTAAATCCCATTTAGGTCATTTTATTTTGTCAGATTCCTTCTTCTTTGGCCTCAGTTTTAATCGGTTTTAATCGATTTTTACCTCTTCCCCTTGTTTTGTTTGCTGTCTTTCCATTCCTAAATTTATGTTTAATTGTTTTACAGTCAGGCTTAAATGCTTTTTCCTTATTTTTTGCTACATTAATTTTGCCTTGTTGGTTTGCTTATTATGAAAATGGTAGGCTGCAGTCCATGCGGTCTCGAAGAGTCAGACACGACTGAGTGACTTCACTTTCACTTTTCACTTTCATGCACTGGAGAATCCCAGGGATGGGGGAGCCTGGTGGGCTGCCGTCTATGGGGTCGCACAGAGTTGGACACGACTGAAACGACTCAGCAGCAGCAGCAGTTTCCATTGTAACCTTCTAATTCCTCTTTTTAAAAAAAGCTTCTTATTCTGCTTTTTAGGGTCTTGATTTCTCTTTATTGTAAAAATTCTCTCCTTTTCTTTTTATCTAATGAGCAGGTGGCAAGGGGGAGATATCCTTGTGGGCAGGAGGTAGGTGACAAACTCAGAAACTTCTCTCTGGATATGGTTGTGAAGATAAAAAAACTTTATGTTCATGAAACCCTATGAACAGGGGCACTGTTGTAGCACCTTACAAAACGTATGTTCACTTCATTATCATCACCATTCCTGCCTCTACTGGAGATGATTCAAATTTATCTTTCGACTCCACAGTATTTATTTACATCTGCACATGGAAAAGGTTTTGTTCTAATTTGTGTTATTTTGTTTTTAATGCATTTAATTATTATGGAAACCCTCAGGATTGCTTCCTCATCCCTGGAAGGTTTCTGATCTAGAGCTTTATTTTCTGTCATTGGCCGTCAAGCCCACACCTGTAGTTATGTTAGTTTCCTGAGGCTGCCATAATGAAGAACTGCATTTTTACTGTTGTTCAATCACTTGGTCATGTCCAACTCTTTGTGACTCCATGGACTGAAGCACACCAGGCTTCTTTGTCCTCTACTGTCTCCCAGAGTTTGCTCACATCCATGTTCATTGAGCATGTCTGGTGATGCCATCCAACCGTCTCATCCTCTGCTGCTCCCTTCTCCTCCTGCCTCCAATCTTTCTAGCATCTGGGTCTTTTCTAATGAGTCAGGTTCTTCATGTCAGGTGGCCAAATTATTTCAGCTTCAGCACCAGTCCTTCCCATGAATATCCAGGACTGATTTCCTTTAGGATGGACTGGTTTGATCTCCCTTCAGTCCAAGGGATTCTCAAGAGTCTTCTCCAGCACCACAATTCAAAAGCATTCAAAAGCGCTCATCTTTCTTTACAGTCCAACTCTCACATCCATACATGACTACTGGAAAAAACCATAGCTTTGACTAAACAGACCTTTGTCAGCAAAGTAATGTCTCTGCTTTTTAATATGCTGTCTAGGTTTGTCATAGTTTTCCTTCCAAGGAGCTCGAGTCTATTAAGTTTATCTTTGCATTTGCTCTCTGCAGTGATTTAGGAGCCCAAGAAAATACAGTCTGTCACCGTTTTCACTTTCCCCCCTTCTATTTGCCATGAAGTGATGGGACCAGATGCCATGATCTTAGTTCTTTGAAAGTTGAGATTCATGCCAGCTTTTTCACTCTCTGCTTTCACCCTCATCTAGAGGCTCTTTAGTTCCNTTTTTAATATGCTGCCTAGGATTGTCATAGTTTTCCTTCCAAGGAGCTTGAGTCTATTAAGTTTATCTTTGCATTTGCTCTCTGCAGTGATTTAGGAGCCCAAGAAAATAAAGTCTGTCACTGTTTTCACTTTCCCCCCTTCTATTTGCCATGAAGTGATGGGACCAGATGCCATGATCTTAGTTTTTTGAAAGTTGAGATTCATGCTAGCTTTTTCACTCTCCTCTTTCACCCTCATCTAGAGGCTCTTTAGTTTCTCTTCACTTTCTGCCATTAAGAGTGGTATCATCTGCATGTCTAAGGTTGTTGATATTCCTCCTGGCAGGGGGCTCAGTGATAAAGAACCTGCTTGCTAATTCAGGAGATGCAAATTTGATCCCTGGGTAGGGTAGATCCCCTGGAGGAGAGCATGGCAATCCACTCCAGTATTATTGCTGAGAAATCCCATGGACAGAGGGGCTTGTCAGGCTGCATTCCACGGAGTCACAAAGAGTTTGACACAACAGCAACTGAGTGTGCACACACACACACACACACACACATACACACAATCTCGATTCCAGCTTGATTCATACAGCGTTTCTTATGATGTACTCTGCATATAAATTAAATAAGCAGGGTGAAAATATACAGTCCTGTTGTACTTCTTCCCCAGTTTGGAACCAGTCCATTGTTCCATGTCTGGTTCTAACTGCTGCTTCTTGACTTGCATACAGGTTTCTTAGAGACAGGTAAAGTGGTCTGGTATTCCCATCTCTTTGAGAATTTTCCACAGTTCGGTGTGTTCACACAGTCAAAGGCTTTAGTGTAGTCAAGGAAGCAGAAGTAGGTGTTTTTCTGGAACTCCCTTGCTTTCTCTATGATCTAAGGAATGTGACATGAAACAATATAAATTTATTTTCTCACTCCTGGAGGCTAGAAGCCCTCCATCAAGGTGTCGGCTGGGCTGTGCTCTGTCTGAGGGTTCCAGGGGGAGACTCTGACTCTTCCAGCTTCTGGTGTTTGCTGGAAAACCTTGCTCATGGATACGTCACTCCACCCCCTCTCTCCATCCCCACTTGGCTGTCTTCTTCCCGTGCATCTCCACAGCATCTTCTCCCTGTGTTTGCCTCTGTAACCAAACCTCCCTTCTCATAAGGACCTCAGCCTTCTGGGACTAGGACCCACCCAACCTAGAGGTCTCATTTTAAAAAATCAATTATTTTAATTGAAGTAGCAGTCTCATTGTGACTTGATCGCATCTGCAAACACCCTTCAACACTTCTTCTGGGGGTACACGAGTCAACCTATGATGAGAGGGAAGCAGAAAGATGGGTGTTTTTGTAGGGTCAGCTGTGCACATACCTGCAGAGGAGCCAGGCGGCTGCTATGTGTCTGGCTTCTGGGGCACGAGAAAGGGCTCTGGGGTCTCTCCACACCCCCAGGACCTGCTTGCTGGTGCAAAGCCAAGGTGACACCATGCCAATTGTGCCTTCACTCCCATTCTGCCCTCCGCTGCCATGCCCAATCAGTCCCCACCCAGTCATTTACCTGGCGTTCATGCTTTCCTTCCTGTGTCTGTTACCACTGCCTGAGTCCAGCTCACTGACATCCTCTCCTTTCTTGCTGGACAGACTGCTCACCCCTGACCCCTTTAGGTCAGCCTCCATCTGGCCGTCCCAATGGGATTGCTTCTGTCTCGTACCTAAAACCCGAACAGCTCTCTTTGCCTCTAAAATAAAGTCTGAATTCTGTCTTTCATACACCTGATCATCAGTCCAGCCCCTCCCCATCCCTTCTGCTCTGCCGAGATCATTCTAAACCCCATGCCTGTGCACTGCCCTCTCCACATGGAGCCCCTTCCTCCAGCTCATCTGTCTGAAGACTCCTATTCATCCTTCAAAACCAAGTTCAACATCACCTTCCCTCCTGGTGCTGCATACCACCCCAACCCAAATGGAGTTTTCTCTGATTTATTTGATTATAGCAGGTCACCGGGGCCTCTGAAGGCAGAACTTTTATCTAATTCATCTCTCTGTCTCCAGGACATAATACTCAATAAATGCTTGTGCAGTCAAATGCATTGGATAAAGAAAATGTGATATACACACACAAAATGAGATATTATTCAGCCTTTGAAAAAAGACAGTTCCATCATTTGTGACAATATGATGAAGCTGGAGGATATTATGCTAAGTGAAATAAACCAGACAGAAAAAGACAGATACAGCATAGTATCACTTATAAGTGGAATCTTTTTTTACAAAAAAAAAAGGAACCCATAGAAACAGAGACTACATAAGTGGTTTCCAGGGGTTGGAAAGTGGAGGAAATAAGGAAAAAAGGGTAAAATTTTTCATTTATTAGATAAGATCTGAGAATTCAATGTGTAACATGGTGCCCATAATTGTTAACTCTGTATTATATAATAGAAATTTGCTGGACAGTAGGACTTCTTCATTTCCTTGGAGAAGGAAATGGCAATCCACTCCAGTGTTCTTGCCTGGGAATCCCAAGGCCGAGGGAGCCTGGTGGGCTGCCGTCTGTGGGGTCGCACAGAGTCGGACACGACTGAAGCGACTCAGCAGCAGCAGCAGCAGGACTTCAAAGAAAGTGAAAGATGCTCAGTCATGTCCAACTCTTTGTGACCCCATGGGCTATACAGTCTGTGGGATTCTCCAGGCCAGAATACTGGAGTGGGTAGCTGTTCTCTTCTCCAGGAGATCTTCTCAATCCAGGAATCGAACCAGAGTTTCCTGCATTGCAGGCATATTCTTTACTTGCTGAGCCACCACAGAAGCCATCAGTTCAGTTCAGTCGCTCAGTTGTGTCCAACTCTTTGTGACCTCATGAACTGCAGCATGCCAGGCCTCCCTGTCCATCACCAACTCCGGGAGTCCACCCAAACCCATGTCCATTGAGTCGGTGATGCCATCCAACCATCTCACCCTCTGTCATTCCCTTTTCCTCCTGCCCTCATCTTTCTCAGCATCAAGGTCTTTTCAAATGAGCCAGCTCTTTGCATCAGGTGGCCAAGGTATTGGAGTTTCAGTTTCAACATCAGTCCTTCCAATGAACACTCAGGACTGATCTCCTTTAGGATGGACTGGTTGGATCTCTTTGCAGTCCAAGGGACTCTCAAGAGTCTTCTCCAACACCACAGTTCAAAAGCATCAGTTCTTCTGCACTCAGCTTTCGCCATAAGGACTTCAAAGTTCTCATCAAAAAAAAAAAAAAAAAGAATGTGAGGTGATGGATACAGTAATTAACCTGATGGGGAGAATCTTCCCACAATATGTGCACATATCAAATCATTATACTATACCTTTTAGGTAGTTTACAATTTTATTTGTCAGTTATTTGTTGTTGCAGCTGTTCGGTTGCTACGTCATGTCTAACTCTTTGTGACCCATTACACTGCAGTGTGCCAGCCTTCCCTGCCCTGCACTGTCTCCCAGAGTTTGCTCAAATTCATGTCCATCGAGTTGGTCATGCTGGCTAACCAGCTCATCCTCTGCTATACCTCCAT